>JAFMSR010000003.1:27943817-28172546 GCA_022818135.1 Saxidomus purpurata | reverse complement strand
ACAGAAATATTGCCTACCTGACGGGTCACATGTTGGACTTCCACTCCAAGTAGCATCGGCTTGGCAAATAATCGTTGCACTTCCTATGATGTTGTATCCACTATCGCACGTTATCTCCACCACTGAACCATAGGCAAAGTTCGTGTCATTCGCAGAACCAGATGATGGCGTAGGATCACTGCAGTCTAGAATATGAAACGAGTATTACATACAATAATAGCACACATTTGTATTAATATCTGATGGAAACATTCCGTTCTTTGCTTCCAGCATAACACCTACGAATGAAACTTAACGACTTCTTCAGTACTAGCAGGTTCTGCGAAATACATTCTTTACGCAGGCATTTACCATAGACATAGCCAGCAAAACACATTCAAAGAACTGAAGGAATTTTCTACTCATCAACTATATGAGACTACTTCGGAACTGTTACAACTACGCCAATTATCACTGAGTGGAATGAAACAACTTACTTTTAATGTCGCAGCTTGGAAGGATGGTCCAGTTACCGTCGTCCTGACAAGTAACAAACGCATTTCCATTAAGCGTGTAGCCGTCTACACAAGCCATTATAGCTATCTCGTTGTATGTGGTGCCTTTGGGAGTTTCAGCTGTTTCTCCGTTGGTGATGGACGGTGCCAAACAATCTGAAACAATCAAATGTTAAGCGTTAATTCATCAATTGTCTCTACAAAAACGTATAAGTGATATAAAATGTTTTAGTCGTTCACTCAGTACTCGCTGTAAAAGCTGCTGACGGTCACCTAACATTAAACAATATGAAAATAACTGTGTTTAAAATATGAAAATCATGTAACGCCATTTGATCATGTACATACCGACGATGGTGCACGTTGCAGCAGTAGCGTTCCAGCCGGAATCAGTGCAGGTGACCGTTTCTTCTCCAGTAAAGTTGTAACCAGTATTACAGGACTGCGTTGCTGTTTGTCCAAGTGTTGTTCCTGATGCTGCAGTGAACTGTCCGTTAGAGATAGTCCGTGCTCCACAGTCTGCAAAAGCAAACATTACACAATGATATATATATTGATACGGCGAGACATGTACGATAAGAGAAACGTCGCGGATTTATATATATGGAAGACAAACGCAGTTCAGCGCACAATCGAGTCGGGGCAACTTTGAAATAGTTCCAAACTTACTCACAAGCAGTCGAAAGCACAGAAATATTGCCTACCTGACGGGTCACATGTTGGACTTCCACTCCAAGTAGCATCGGCTTGGCAAATAATCGTTGCACTTCCTATGATGTTGTATCCACTATCGCACGTTATCTCCACCACTGAACCATAGGCAAAGTTCGTGTCATTCGCAGAACCAGATGATGGCGTAGGATCACTGCAGTCTAGAATATGAAACGAGTATTACATACAATAATAGCACACATTTGTATTAATATCTGATGGAAACATTCCGTTCTTTGCTTCCAGCATAACACCTACGAATGAAACTTAACGACTTCTTCAGTACTAGCAGGTTCTGCGAAATACATTCTTTACGCAGGCATTTACCATAGACATAGCCAGCAAAACACATTCAAAGAACTGAAGGAATTTTCTACTCATCAACTATATGAGACTACTTCGGAACTGTTACAACTACGCCAATTATCACTGAGTGGAATGAAACAACTTACTTTTAATGTCGCAGCTTGGAAGGATGGTCCAGTTACCGTCGTCCTGACAAGTAACAAACGCATTTCCATTAAGCGTGTAGCCGTCTACACAAGCCATTATAGCTATCTCGTTGTATGTGGTGCCTTTGGGAGTTTCAGCTGTTTCTCCGTTGGTGATGGACGGTGCCAAACAATCTGAAACAATCAAATGTTAAGCGTTAATTCATCAATTGTCTCTACAAAAACGTATAAGTGATATAAAATGTTTTAGTCGTTCACTCAGTACTCGCTGTAAAAGCTGCTGACGGTCACCTAACATTAAACAATATGAAAATAACTGTGTTTAAAATATGAAAATCATGTAACGCCATTTGATCATGTACATACCGACGATGGTGCACGTTGCAGCAGTAGCGTTCCAGCCGGAATCAGTGCAGGTGACCGTTTCTTCTCCAGTAAAGTTGTAACCAGTATTACAGGACTGCGTTGCTGTTTGTCCAAGTGTTGTTCCTGATGCTGCAGTGAACTGTCCGTTAGAGATAGTCCGTGCTCCACAGTCTGCAAAAGCAAACATTACACAATGATATATATATTGATACGGCGAGACATGTACGATAAGAGAAACGTCGCGGATTTATATATATGGAAGACAAACGCAGTTCAGCGCACAATCGAGTCGGGGCAACTTTGAAATAGTTCCAAACTTACTCACAAGCAGTCGAAAGCACAGAAATATTGCCTACCTGACGGGTCACATGTTGGACTTCCACTCCAAGTAGCATCGGCTTGGCAAATAATCGTTGCACTTCCTATGATGTTGTATCCACTATCGCACGTTATCTCCACCACTGAACCATAGGCAAAGTTCGTGTCATTCGCAGAACCAGATGATGGCGTAGGATCACTGCAGTCTAGAATATGAAACGAGTATTACATACAATAATAGCACACATTTGTATTAATATCTGATGGAAACATTCCGTTCTTTGCTTCCAGCATAACACCTACGAATGAAACTTAACGACTTCTTCAGTACTAGCAGGTTCTGCGAAATACATTCTTTACGCAGGCATTTACCATAGACATAGCCAGCAAAACACATTCAAAGAACTGAAGGAATTTTCTACTCATCAACTATATGAGACTACTTCGGAACTGTTACAACTACGCCAATTATCACTGAGTGGAATGAAACAACTTACTTTTAATGTCGCAGCTTGGAAGGATGGTCCAGTTACCGTCGTCCTGACAAGTAACAAACGCATTTCCATTAAGCGTGTAGCCGTCTACACAAGCCATTATAGCTATCTCGTTGTATGTGGTGCCTTTGGGAGTTTCAGCTGTTTCTCCGTTGGTGATGGACGGTGCCAAACAATCTGAAACAATCAAATGTTAAGCGTTAATTCATCAATTGTCTCTACAAAAACGTATAAGTGATATAAAATGTTTTAGTCGTTCACTCAGTACTCGCTGTAAAAGCTGCTGACGGTCACCTAACATTAAACAATATGAAAATAACTGTGTTTAAAATATGAAAATCATGTAACGCCATTTGATCATGTACATACCGACGATGGTGCACGTTGCAGCAGTAGCGTTCCAGCCGGAATCAGTGCAGGTGACCGTTTCTTCTCCAGTAAAGTTGTAACCAGTATTACAGGACTGCGTTGCTGTTTGTCCAAGTGTTGTTCCTGATGCTGCAGTGAACTGTCCGTTAGAGATAGTCCGTGCTCCACAGTCTGCAAAAGCAAACATTACACAATGATATATATATTGATACGGCGAGACATGTACGATAAGAGAAACGTCGCGGATTTATATATATGGAAGACAAACGCAGTTCAGCGCACAATCGAGTCGGGGCAACTTTGAAATAGTTCCAAACTTACTCACAAGCAGTCGAAAGCACAGAAATATTGCCTACCTGACGGGTCACATGTTGGACTTCCACTCCAAGTAGCATCGGCTTGGCAAATAATCGTTGCACTTCCTATGATGTTGTATCCACTATCGCACGTTATCTCCACCACTGAACCATAGGCAAAGTTCGTGTCATTCGCAGAACCAGATGATGGCGTAGGATCACTGCAGTCTAGAATATGAAACGAGTATTACATACAATAATAGCACACATTTGTATTAATATCTGATGGAAACATTCCGTTCTTTGCTTCCAGCATAACACCTACGAATGAAACTTAACGACTTCTTCAGTACTAGCAGGTTCTGCGAAATACATTCTTTACGCAGGCATTTACCATAGACATAGCCAGCAAAACACATTCAAAGAACTGAAGGAATTTTCTACTCATCAACTATATGAGACTACTTCGGAACTGTTACAACTACGCCAATTATCACTGAGTGGAATGAAACAACTTACTTTTAATGTCGCAGCTTGGAAGGATGGTCCAGTTACCGTCGTCCTGACAAGTAACAAACGCATTTCCATTAAGCGTGTAGCCGTCTACACAAGCCATTATAGCTATCTCGTTGTATGTGGTGCCTTTGGGAGTTTCAGCTGTTTCTCCGTTGGTGATGGACGGTGCCAAACAATCTGAAACAATCAAATGTTAAGCGTTAATTCATCAATTGTCTCTACAAAAACGTATAAGTGATATAAAATGTTTTAGTCGTTCACTCAGTACTCGCTGTAAAAGCTGCTGACGGTCACCTAACATTAAACAATATGAAAATAACTGTGTTTAAAATATGAAAATCATGTAACGCCATTTGATCATGTACATACCGACGATGGTGCACGTTGCAGCAGTAGCGTTCCAGCCGGAATCAGTGCAGGTGACCGTTTCTTCTCCAGTAAAGTTGTAACCAGTATTACAGGACTGCGTTGCTGTTTGTCCAAGTGTTGTTCCTGATGCTGCAGTGAACTGTCCGTTAGAGATAGTCCGTGCTCCACAGTCTGCAAACATGAAATAAGAAAATATTTCCTGAAGACGTGTTCCGAGCAACAATGAAAACAGCCCTACGTACTGAATAAGGAATCTCCAAACATTCAGAAAAGGCGGGAATTCAAACTGATTCTTTTGGCATTTATTTAAAAAGTACTACGCTTACGTCGAGTGAAAAAATGAAAGACAACATACACACAGCATCGGATGTATGCACAGAATTGATGAATTTATCCAAGGTTACTGCTTTGGAACGGCCGGTAACCGGAGATTTTAATAACCATGCCATTGATAAAATATCAATTCATGTTCTCGTCAATAGTCAGCGAGTGAATTGTATGTATGTGTTCACTTCACAAAAATTGTTTCTACAGATGTTTATGTTATACTACAACAATTGTATAATTAACAGTTGAACTAAACTTTGGAAAAAATCCAAGGAAACATATCTTAAATGCACATGCGGAAAACTACCTATACTTTAAACAGTATTGTCATACACCGACATATACCTTTAATTGCAATTCCTAAGTCTGAAATATGAGCTACACTTATTATATTAGGACACACCGACAGACAGACAGATAGACTGACATACGGATGTATACACTGATGAACTTTGTCTGCGAGGGTATTATGACATCTCATGCGACACCATAACTAACTAGCGCTGGTTCGCTTTGTGACAAAGAGTCTCAAGCTGAGATATTGTATGTTCCTAAAGAGAAAGTAACATTTAACTAACATCGCCATTGCAAATCAAAACACTTTGGCATTTTTAACCCACTATTTAATACCGTGTACATGACAACTTGTTCGCAGGTCTTTTGACACGTTGGAAATGGTTATATATATTTTAACAATAAAGAATATCATAGTGTCGATTCCATCAAAGAGTATTAATTGCCACCTTTTAATACTTAAAAGCAAGAAATGTCTGTTTAAAGATACATGTATGAGCTCATCACTGAAAACGGTAAAACGGGGTTCTGAGACCAAGGTTTCTATCTAACGACTCTACATCTGCAGTGGGAAACATCGCACTTACACGCCAACTCTCAATAAAATTATTGATTCTGTCAAAAAAATAACAAAACTAAGCTACTGCCTTCTAGACCAGAATAAACACAAATCAGAATTTTCTACTTCTTACTTCTTCTTTGTCTTTGAAAGCGACATTTTTACAACATATGGTTGGTCTTAAAACTAGGACAGATGGTGTTATATCATTTGAACGTCCATAACGTACTAAACCGTATACGCTGGTTAACACAGGTTTGGCCTTCCATAGAAACGACAGTTTCTACCTATGGAATACGTTTGGTCTGTATGAATTTAAAGGCTATGCCGACAGCTCCTGAATGTTGAAAACACAGACGTCCGAGGCAAATGCTGACACTTTAAGATAACCTTGAAAATGTCCTCGGACACAATCTTACCAGGTTTGAACATTTTCATTTTACCAACGACCGCGTGCAGGCCCCTGTGGGATTGTGTTTAGAGCGCGTGCAAATATATTTTCATAGACATAAAGCAGACATGTCCAACTCAAACCCAGGTATATTGACACTATATGAGAACGCTTAAAGTCGACATCTCGTTAGCAAAAAAAAAAAAAAAAAAAAAAAAGAAGTCCATGCGCAGGTTAGCTGACAGGGTGACCCCTGCGCCTGACCTCTGTAGGTAGGCCAATGAAAAATTTACTTTCATTGTTACAGCTCAATCTATTTGCTGACGTATACAACACGCGCAGTAAACCGAAAGTAGCCTAACGTGATGTATAGTATTTACAAAAACACATGCATGTCTGTCGAGTTTGTAACAAAATATGTGTGCATAATTGTTTTTGTGCTTATTTTAACAAACAAATCGGAATTAGATCTAACCTTTTATTGATTCAAAATACTTATACCATATGTTTATATAAAACAGACACAAATTCTTCAGTTGACTATAGCTGACATCACAACACGAACAGTTTTACAACACTGAATAAGAACAATAGTTTTTTCAACGACTGTGCTCAAATATGCCTGTAGGTTCGCAGTTTGGTTCCTCATCCCATAATCCTTCAGCTACGCACGTGATAAGCGACGAACCAATCAAAGTATAACCTATGTCACATGATATCTCAACTACTGTCCCAAACGAGGACGTGGTGAAGTTTGATGTTCCGTGGTGTGGCGTTGGGTCCAAACAATCTGAAACGTGTTCCTTTCTTATTAAAATATTATTAAGATATTAAATGACCTAAAACGTTTTCAAACTAAAGAACATGATTGCATTATCGTGGATTTGATTTCTATACCCAGTAATACATATTACCTTTTGTTGCGACAGAGACTACACAAGACTGAACTCAAAATGTTAACTTTAAGACTTTCTGTAAATTGTAAAAACAATATTGTTGCACCAACAATCGCGCTCATGTCATGTCTGTTGTAGACGTTAATCGTTGAGCGTATCATAGGAATTCGACACCTTTTTGGGAACCTTGACCTTGACATTTAAGAATTTTCTCTTTATCTTATCTCACACCTCCATTTCTCTTCGGATTTGAAGTAAATAATGTAAATTTTCAACAAAATGTAAGCCAGAAATTAGAAATATATTGATACAAATATATAGCATAGACCATTTCCCCTATAATTTTTATATTTCGACATTCCATTTTGTTTTTCATTACAATTCTTTTTTATACTTTCAACGTCACATGTCGGATAATAGCTCCAAAGTCCAGTCTCTTTGCAGGCAATAAATGCTTCTCCATTGAGTTCGTATCCCACATCACAGCGGACGAAGGCAACCTTGCCGTACGTAGTTCCAATGGGAGTTTGTGCTGCACCATTCGCCGGCGTTGGATCACCACAATCTTGAAACAAAATCTTTATTTGTAGTAGCAAGATCAAGCAATTTTGTACAGCGGCAAAATATGCTTCTATTTAAGATACACGGAAGAATAGCTAGAGGTTTTAAGTCTATGTTTTGTTCATTTATGTCTCCAGGATCTAGAAGGACTGGCCGAATGATAATCAGAGAGTTGGCATGTTAATAACAACCATGGCTGATCAAACCCAATACAAAGGCTACACAAATTAATATATATTAAACATATTACAACGAAACGCGTCTGAAATCACCGAGAAACTTGCAATTTATATTTGTTTATGTGCATAATGCTTTTTGAAAAGACCTACTATTATCGGGAACATTCTTAATTGCTAGCCAAAAAATGGCATACCAACGACAGTGCAGTTTGTGCTTTCCCAAGTTCCATCTGATTGACATGTAAGTTTTTCTTTGTTTGTCTCAAATCCTAATATACACGCCACTGACGCAGTAGATAAATACGTGCTCTTTCCCACAGCGTCTAATGACACACTGCCGTCAACAACTTCCGGGAGAACATCCGTACAGTCTGTGCAAATAAAAGGATTTATTTTCTAATTCATTTCTACCAATGTTTTTTTAAAATTTATGTCAGTATTTAGTGGTATCATGTATAAGACCTTTATCACATCATCTGTTATAATATAATGTTAAAGAATCCATCCTCATCGAAAAAGAACGTATGATCAAATATAACGCTTATAACGCTTTAGTGGTTTTGTACAATTGTTGAAAAAGAAAAAGTATACTCAATGTAACAGTGAACAAGGATACTTACTTTTTGTTTGAAAATGTGCTGGCACAACATATCACACATGTTTCAAGCGGTGCTCTCTCGTAATTAAACAGTCATAAAATTAACGACACGAACGAGGTGTGGAAAAAAACGAAAGCAAAAGAAAAATTGCATACCGAACACAAAGTAAACTAGATAGGTCCGACAAGTTCTGCAAAATATACCAAAACTAACATATAGAGGTTAGTTTGTCTGTTAGTTTACTTATAATTTATTTTCCACGATCTTGTTTATGTATTTAATGCAGCAAAATCTTTTCTTTCCATGACACACTGCCTTTCAGCTAAAATTTTCTATAAAAAAACTTGACGAATGTACACTGGGCTGTTCAACATGAACAAAATGTGTGCAATAATACAAAACATGGTGAATGTACAGTGGCCTGTTCAACATGTTCAAAATTTGTGCAATAATACAAAACATGGTGAATGTACAGCGGCATGTTCAACATGTGCAAAATTTGTGCAATAATACAAAACATGGTGAATGTAAAGTGGTCTGTTCAACATGTTCAAAATTTGTGCAAAATGTACACTGGTCTTTTCAACATGTGCAAAAGAAAGTGTGCACTTCTTAATTTTAAATATTTCAATATTTAGCAGACGTTTCGCACACTATATCTCATGTGTATTTGTTATCGATCGATTGCAAAATCTAAAATGTTCGCCATATTGTACGTAAACAGACCTCATTTTTGATACCAAATATATAGGCTTTCAGAAAAGTAGTCGATGAAAAATCACAGAAAACATAGTGCACACTTACTTTTGGAACTGAGTGTATGTACAATACAAAACATGTACACTGGACAGTTCAGCATGTACAAAGTGTGTGCAATACAAAACTTGACGAATGTACACTGGCCTTTTCAACATGTGCAAAATATTTTTATAATATTGAATTGACCTGAAGTTACAATGTAAAAAGTATTGTTTCTGTGTTTCTGTGTGTACGGGTTTATTCTGGCCCAACTGGACTTGTATTCCACCCCACCCCTTTTTCTATAATTATCACAGTATTACACTCAGAAAGCATAACGCAAAATTTACAACTAGAAATCAAATACTGTCAATAAACTATAAATTTATCCTGATACTTGTACTTTGTTACGGTATTTCAGTATTTACTTTTATTCATACCGGTGTACATGTTGTGCACAAATTAGCGCCTCAACGACGGCGTCTTGTTACACTAATTTATAGCGTTTCAGAGGTGTCAAGCATAATATCTGATATTGCGGCATCTATGATTTGACATATCGCCAGAAATAACATAATAATAAAGTAGTTGCGTTCCGTACTCTATTTCGTATACCGTATGGCAATGTGTAATTCAACACTGTTCCAGTACACTATGGTATCAAGTAGGTCTATGCTTTTCAATGCGCTGTTAATTTACAGACTGATGTTTTTAACTTCCACGTTACTATACTTTATGGCTGAGTCTATGACGTTTTTACAAAGAAGCAAATGGGTGAAAAAAACTCATGCAGATGCTGTTCGATTTCACCATGTAAATTGTCGTGTTTACGTTCTCCACCCTTAGTTGTTTATATATGTACTCGTAATGTTCAAAGGTTTTTTCAGCGAAGTGATAAACTGATCTTCCGTTCACACACAAACTATTTTGTACAACATTCTAAATAAAGAAAACAGAAATGTTTGGCTAAACTATGTACAAGAGTCACTGAACAAGTATGGTATTTTAGCAGACCGTTTTTACAGAGGTTGAGAAACATTGTCCCAAACCTTCACCAGTGAATAAAGTCATCAAGTGTGCTAGTGAAGATTTTAAGCACCACTAATGTCCAGTACAAGTGATCCATCCACTGTGATTATCATTTCCCACACTTCTATTTCGACGGAGCGGGGTTCATATGAACAAGTTAGGTAAGTTATACTACCTCTAGGGTCACAAGTTGGATATTCAGTCCATGTCGCATCCGACTGGCACGTAATAGAAGCCGAGCCGACTAGATCGAAGCCAGTGTCACAGGATATAGTCAGCGTGGATGTATAGGTGGTGGGTCCAGCACTTTTTGATCCATTCTGAGGAGTCGGGTCATCACAGTCTGAAGAAAAATAGAAAAATAGTAAATATATCTTTAGCGTCTTAAGCATTTTAAAATTCAGATACAAAAAACTCCGTGTATAACGACTCCGGATATAGCGAAAATCCTGATATAAGGAACACATTTTCTAAGCCCGATTTTTCATTATTTTATGTGAAAATATTATATGGATATAACAAACTCCGGATATAAGGAACACATTTTAATGGTCCCAAGGAGTTCGTTATAAACGGAGTTTACTGTAGTATGTTTGAGCTTGTTTATGCTTATCTCTAAACAAATATCGACATTAATACTATATGTGAAATCAGAAGTTTTACTAATAAGACACATAAAAACAGCAGAACAAAACGAGACATGGAACTGCGCTATATAAATCATTCTGGTTTAGGGGACTTAAGTATTGATTCTAAATCTACTCGTATATATACATTCTACATGATGTTCCAGCTAAGCTAAACGTAAGTAGAGATCAATAGTGTAATATGTTTTAATTGTTTTACGATCGACGGAACCATAAAAGAAGGATTTAAATTATGTTTCAGGTATACACGGTACCAGTTGTTTGTCTGCGCAATTAAAACGGTTTCGTTGTAATAGAATGTTTTAGTTTTATGTGAACAAAACTGACTTCTGAGTAGTAAATCTTTCTCAATGATTTTACTTTAATTGTATAATTATGTTTCTTATACTTTAAGTCATAAATACAACATCAAGTCGAGTTTCAAGGTTTGTAACAAGAATAATTAGTATCATCGTCGGAACCCCCGTTAAATATTCCGTTGCCACTCCTGTAAATCGGCTGCCTCATTAATAAGTCATGACTACGAAATTTTGCTAGCGGAATATCCTACAGTCACCGATGAAGCATACCGTAAAAAGGGGGACGTGGGTGTTCGGCGATGAATTAGTATATAGTACATAAGCATGTGACCAATCCGCAATGATCCTTTTAATGAGTCTCACTCATCAAAACCTATTTGAACTGCAAATATTCGATGTTGAAAGTATTTGAAGTTGGTTTTGTCTTCAATAATATATACCATTGATATCACAGGTTGGTGTTGAACTCCATGTTGCTCCTGCCGGGCAAGTAATTAAGGTATCTCCGTTCAACGTAAACCCGGTGTCACAGCTGATTAGTGCCACTTCTCCGTAGTTTGTGTTAACAGGTATCACCGCAGAACCATTCACGGGAGACGGGTCGCTGCAATCTAAGGGGCAGTAGTGTAAGTAAAGTTGCTATTACTTTGATATACAGATACAGTTGTTTCCTTTTTAAACCAAACATTATTTAAGTATGGCTGGCCGCGACCAAATCATAGACTTGCATGGCATCAAACTTATTGCATAAAATGTATCCAGAGCGCAGCATGCACACGGGATAAAGCTGGAAGACGCGATGTCATAAGCTGGAGCTTAAAAGCGTTACGTTAAAAAAAACAGTTTATACATTTGACGCTAGGAAAAATTCAATTACTAGCTTCAACTTACGACGTAGCGTCTTAATAGTTGACGTCATCTGCAGAAGATTATACAATTATTCAAATGTTGCAATTCAAATAATCTTGTTTCCTCCGTAAGCAGCTACAAAATAGTTTATATTTGTCGCAAATTTTAGGATCAGCTAGAATATTTCAAAATTGTCCGGAAGTTGACAGATTTAACATAAAACTTGTTACTAAGTATTATTTGAACTTTTACAAAAGGACAAGTGAGCATAGTTTTGAAATATCGACATGTTATATGACAATTGCAAGATTGCTTTTACAGGTCATGTATCGGTACCTTGTATTGTACATGAGACAGTATCGTTCCAGCCAGATTCTGTACAGGCAAGCACAGAAGGTCCATCTAGATCATAGCCTGTGTTACATGATATAGCCGCTTCTTGTGTGTAGGTTGTTCCAGATGGTGTTGTCGCTTGGCCGTTTGAAGGTGCAGCATCTCCACAGTCTACGGAAATAGTGTATGTTTTAAATGCATATACATGTATATCTCAATAGCAATCTAAGCTATGCATTTATTGCTAAAAATATACATGTACTTGGACTGTATAGTTAATTAATAAAAATGGTTAAACTAAAATTAAAGTTTGTAGACATGTTTATTGCATTTTTTAAAATTGTTTTTTTTTTACTATTTTACATTACAGAGACAAACCGAAAGGGTTGCAAGCTGGTGTATCTGTCCACGCAGAATTTGCCTGGCACTCTGTTACCGCTGCGCCGGTCAGCACGTATCCTGTATTGCATGTGATACTGAGCACGGTCCCATACGTCGTTTCCGTGTGATTAGCTGTGCCGTCAGCAGGTACAATAGCTCCACAATCTAAAATGTATTTTGTCTTAAAATTCATATGATTTCATGTAATATTCAGTTATGTTGTGTTCATAGCAAAGGGCAAAGCTCATGTTGACTTGAGAGTAAATATTGTACTGTAAAGTAGAAAGAGACAATATAACAGACCATAAGCCAATCGCCTGTCTCGTTGACATTCATTTTGGCTGTTGCTCAAATTTGGTCACAAGTAGATTTATAGAGTACTAATAAAACAGCCGATACATTTAACACACGGGTGACATTGGATTTCTTTGAAGCTTAATATTATGCGAACCCACTTCAAACAGGTAGCGGTAAAACATTTTATATAGCGGGAACTTTATTTTTTCCCAACTGAAGGGCGTGGCTGCTTCTGAGTGACGTTGTCAAATGACGTCATTACTGTGATGGAGATCGCTTGTTAACAGTTTATACTAGGGATATTTTCTTTTAAGAAATTGCACATTCTCATAATCTTCTTCTCCAACTCACCATTTATGCTGCAGACCGGTGCATCACTCCACGTGCCATTAGCTTGACATATGATTAACGTGTCTCCGGATAGAGTATATCCCGTATCACATGAAATGACTGCAAACGAGCCGTACGAGAACCCGGCAGGAGCGTCTGCTACACCGTTGGTTGGCGTTGGATTAGTACAAACTGTAGACAGAAGAACAGTTAACAGTTATTCCCTTTAGGAGCACTGTTAAACCCTTGATGAAATATGCAAGAAATATATCAATAAATGTGTGCCTTGGAATTTATTTATTTATTTTTGTACATATTGTATTTGTGATGCTGTTCAGATGATTTATTTACTTGTTCCTGATTTGATCTTGAGCAATGTAAAGTTACCGACAACATCACACATAGAGCTGTCATTCCAGTGATGTATACTTACCGACAATGTCACACATAAAGCTATCATTCCAGTGATGTCCACTTACCGACAATGTCACACATAGAGCTGTCATTCCAGTCATGTATACTTACCGACAATGTCACACATAAAGCTATCATTCCAGTGTGGTCTACTTACCGACAATGTCACACGTAGAGGAGCTGTCATTCCAGTCATGTATACTTACCGGCAATTTCACACGTAGAGCTGTGTTGAACCGTATATGTCCCGGAACGTATATATCACACGTGTGTGATATATTCGACCGTAAATATAACACGTGTTTAATGTGACATATTCGTTTGGTCATTTTTGACAGTTTACACCGAAACGTATATGTCTCATAGGTTGTGATATTAAAGTACATGAAAGTACAAATTATACTTTTGCTTAAGTCATTCCAGGAAGAGGATCGGAACCGATCCACAGGAGCCGGCCATGCAGATATATCAAGTTTACTCTGTGTTTAAGTTCCAATAAGTGTTGATCGCATGTCGTTTACCTTGGACTTTCTTGGATAATCATATAATTGCATTTCGGCTCTCCACATTACACTTATAAACATGTATATACATATATGGATGCCTCCCAAACATCCTTACATTTCGTTTTTATTTGCCTTTTTCTGCATGTGAGAAATTCGTTTTCGTGTTCCTATAAAATTCGAAGTCAAACGTATACATATTATGTGCCATATACGTTTCACGCGAAGACTATTTTCGACCGAATATATCACACGTGTGACATATGCGGTCGAATTTTTTCTCTCGTGTGATATATACGTTCCGGGACATATACGGTTCAACAGAGCTGTCATTCAAGTCATGTATACTTACCGACAATGTCACACATAGAGCTGTCATTCCAGTGATGTCTACTTACCGACAACATCACACATAGAGCTGTCATTCCAGTCATGTATACTTACCGACAATGTCACACGTAGAGCTGTCATTCCAGTCATGTATACTTACCGACAATGTCACACGTAGAGCTGTCATTCCAGTCATGTATACTTACCGACAATGTCACACATAAAGCTATCATTCCAGTAATGTCTACTTACCGACAATGTCACACGTAGAGCTGTCATTCCAGTCATGTATACTAACGGACAATGTCACACGTAGAGCTGTCATTCCAGTCATGTATAATTACCGACAATGTCACACATAAAGCTATCATTCCAGTCATGTATACTTCCTGTCATGTATACTTACCGACAATGTCACACGTAGAGCTGTCATTCCAGTCATGTATACTTATCGACAATGTCACACGTAGAACTGTCATTCCAGTCATGTATACTTACCGACAATATCACACGTAGAGCTGTCATTCCAGTCATGTATACGTCCTGTCATGTATACTTACCGACAATGTCACACGTAGAGCTGTCATTCCAGTTATGTATATTTATCGACAATGTCACACGTAGAACTGTCATTCCAGTCATGTATACTTACCGACAATGTCACACGTAGAACTGTCATTCCAGTCATGTATACTTACCGACAATGTCACACGTAGAACTGTCATTCCAGTCATGTATACTTACCGACAATGTCACACGTAGAACTGTCATTCCAGCCGGTTTCTTCACACTCGATTACTGATGGTCCATTTAACGTATATCCCGTACTACACGATACTGTCGCTGTCTGACCAAACGTTGTACCCCCCGGGGTACTGACAGATCCGTCTGCTAGAGTCACACTTCCGCAGTCTGAAATTGTGTTTTGATATAGTTTGAATACCTTCGTTGTAAATGAAGTCATCGTGCAGATGGTTTATCCTTAATATGACAGGTATAACATTATTCTCTTGTTATAATGCCATTTGGGTTTATCTTATTATAGGCTCATAACTCGGCTTATGAGCTGGTCACTGCTATTAGTTAAGTTTACACTAATTCATTTTAGCTCAATTGTGAAGAAAGCTTGAAGCTTATCAAGTTACTCTCGAATCGATTTCTTGGGAAAAACCAGATCTGGTGTCATATAAGGAGATACGGTTGTGACCCCAGTGAGGTTCAATCCCGCAACTTCCGGGATGAGCACTGCTATTCCAGTAAGATGCACCATTTGTCAAATCAACGTTATAAATTAGTTTACGGCCAAAACTGGAAAGAGTAACAAACGGGGATAATTTAAGGTATATACTTATAGTTACGGTCTCACACACTCTGAACATAGGTCACATATTGCGATAGGTGTTGAAAGATAAACTGGCATCTCTTGCAAATGATAGCACATATAAACATTGACCTTTTTGTTAACAAGGCTGTTTGGAGCTTTGATATATGATTATATAAATAGGATATTTAAACAACATTCCAAGTAAGACATCAACATGTAAACATTGCTTTATATCATCTCTATATGTGAAGACTGTTAAAGATACCAAAGGGTTGGCATGTGGGTGTGTCGCTCCAGCTGCTGTCAGCCTGACACTCGATGAATGAAGAACCGACCAGGCTATATCCAAGGTCACAGGTTATACCGGCGGTTGATAAATATACGGCGCTGGTGTGATTGCTGGAACCAAAGTTCGGGGTTGGATCCCCACAATCTGAAAATATTGAAGATATTATTTACGCAAAGCCAATATTGTTGGTTTTGCTGTGAAATGAGTTTGTCTCACTGCAACGAATTCTCTCCACCTTTACTCTCCCATAAGCAATATTGAGCCATAACCTACATGATGTTTAAATCAGTATCATAGTGTACAGTAGATGTTAAAACATGAGTAATTGGTTCGACACTCACCGAGGGTCACGACCACGCCTAGTAATACACTGGTGGTTGTTTTCATAAAATGTTTCCAGTAGTAACTCGGTAACCTCGAGGCTGCTGTACACTTGAAGAACAATTGACATCGAATGAAGTAAATCAACTACTCTCATATGAAATACTCCATATAAATTTCGAATATCAGTTATATGCTTTATTACATAATGGACAGATATATTTACCATAGAATCATTTCTTTAAAAATGTTGTATGCTACAATTAAGATACGTTGTTTATTACCAATTATATCACAGGTTGTATCTGCACTCCATGTCCCGTTAAAACAAAGTATTATGGTATCTCCATTGATGGTGTATCCAGTATCGCAACTAATCTGAGCGAAACTGCCATGAACAGTGCCACCGGGCAGTAAGGCCGACCCGTTACCTGGTGTCGGATCAGTGCAATCTAAGAAAAAGAACGTGTTCATTTCAATTCAAGCAACATTTACTTACAAAACAAAACTATGATATAATTATGTAAGTAGTTATACTTTCGTCTCATTGTAAATATGACGTAGGCAGACCAACTGAAGTCATAATTATGCTTATTAGTAACAGATAGATATCGTTATCAGTTAGAGTATAAAGCTTTCTTTTTATGAATTGTTCAGTCTATCTATTCTGGTAAAGTAGCCTCGCCACCAGGCTAGATGATGATATATTTCATTAAAACTCCAAGCAAAATACTTTCAGGCATTTTTCTCTAACATGGCTCGATCATCTTCATTTTTGGCGGGAAAGGGAGGGAATATGTAAGAAATAAGTTTGCAAATAATTACAAAATAGAAGTTAATGTAAGGACTGAATGCCAGTCTACTGGTTAGGTAGCATTTGTTAATATAGTTGCAATTTTTCACCAGATATAGATCAAATCATAGCCGCATATGGTTTAACCCTTGTCTTGCTCAGCCTTTTGGACCAGTATAGGTCATGAATTGTGCAGGCTGATCAGGATCTATATTGTTCGATATTTAGTCAGTAACGTTTCAGTGAGTACCAATTTAAATAATTAATGGCACTGTCCGAATTCAATTTCAAATGGACAATCCGTGTAAAAAGTCGCATTTCCAAATTATCATTGTCTTTATTGAAAAGTCATGTCTTTTAAAAGTCAGTAAAGAAACGCATTTTTAGTGTCATTCGCGATCTGTCTAATTTGTTTGATACTTTGTAAACTTTCAAACACATCACTTACACCACAGGGCACTGGCAAATGATAGGAAGGGGTCGAACTTAACGAAAGGGTGAAAATGGAAGTTGAAGATTATACAGGGCGACGAAAAGACCGCAGCCTACACATTAATCTTGGTATAGTATATCAATATGTGACCTTTTTTCCATGATATGCAAATGTATAAAATGTAGCTACATATTTCGTTATTCACAAACAAAAAATAAAGAGAGAAAACTCTTGTTCTTGTTTAATGCAGTGTCCCGTTAGGGCCATCGCGATTTTATTAACTCTTAACCTCGATGCATTATGTTACGATGATGAAAACACAAAACAACGATGACACGATGATGAAATACGATAGTTCGACGGTAAAAACGCAATGTTGCGATAGTGAAAGCGCGGTGGTACGATTGTTCGATGTCGATAGAGCGTTGTAACATCGCATTTTCAACATCGTTCCATCGTGATTTGACTATCATACTGTCGCGTTTTTCAACATCGCATTTTTACCACAGTAATTTCAAGGTTGTAGTATCGCGTTTTCGTCATCGTACCATCGTGGCGTTGCGTTTTCATCTTCATACCATCGCGTTGCCTTCCTGTATCATGTGCATTGCTACACTTTAGTTCTACCAATAGCAGGACAATGTCGTCTGATTCCGAAACCGAAGGTATTTGTAATACTCAGCTCATTTGTGGAACGTCTGTTTTAGGTGCTAATATTGACAAATGTCACTGCCATTAACTGGTGATAATTAAAAGTAAACAAAAGTATTTTTCAGACGCTCCGCAAAATTTAATATACTTTTGGTGTCTGAATCAGACGACACTGTCTGGCTACTGGTAAAGCTATACTGTAGCATGGCGAGCGGAAGTCAAAAACGCGATGGTATGATGATGAAAATGCAATGCCACAATGACGAAACCATGATGATACGATGATAAAAACGCGATGGCACGACGGTGAAACCACGATGGTACGTTGAAGAAAATGCGATACTACGATGATGAATGCATGATGGTGAAAAAGCGGTAGTACGATGTATAAAATCACGTTGGTACGTTGATTAAAATACTGATACACTGATATTTAAACATCGTAATATCGTACCGTCGCGTTTTTTTCATCATCGTATCATATTAGTTTCACCATCATGCCATCGTTGTTTTGAGTTATTCACCATCGTATTATCGTATTTTATCATCGCTGTTCATTTAAAGATGCGATGAGCGTAACAGAACATAGAATCTAACACAACTATCCATCAATAGTTTGAAACATGGAAACTGTTCTACAGAATAATAAATTGCTCTAGAGACCGATTTTATCGTTTGACATTAACCTGCATATAAAATGGTATTTATTTTTAAGGCAGTGCTTAGCAGCACCGGAGTGGAACTTTTTGAGCACTTCTAGAAAATTTTCAAAGAAACATTCAGGAATGCGAGATGTTACTTCATAGAAAATGGCGAGTTACTGACGACGGACGATTACGTATTACAGGCATCTACATGTAGCAATAGCTCACCTAAGAAAGGCGTGAGAAATTATAAAATACGATATACTAACCAATAATGAGGGTTGGATAAAGAAATAACCTTGCGAGGAAATACAATACCATGTGACAGTGAAACCTCATAGCTACAATATATCTGGATACCAACAAACCTTTTGATACTGATTAAAAGTTAACTTTAATTTTGTTTAAATTTCTAGGTGTAAAATATCCCTAAAACATCTCGTGCGTTTTCCTTCTCTTACAAGTTAAAAAAAAGAAGTGACTAAAAAAACTTACTGTATTCTACAGCGTTCGAGGATTTTATCCAAACGAAAATAAGCACGAAAATGAAATGAAACACTATATTCCTCCTTTGACGATACATTCCTAAACATGAAATCTCAGTCTTCCCTTTTGATGTTTTCAGTAATTTTTTTTTTTGTTAATCCATTTTACATTTTGTTTTACACGATATACTTCTTTCGTAATCAGTTTTTTGTTGCGAAAGTTCGAAAGAGATAATAATTAAATCATTTGAAAAGTTTTATCCCTCGTTAATGTCTCAGTCATTATTCTATTTGGTTTTAATCAAAAGACTATGTTTTTGTTAAATCAATATTTCTTCAGGTAATCTTAGAACAAAAAGATTCCAAAAGTATTCTTTCGCACGCCAGATCGGTCGGTGCGCGTAAATGTTTTACGTGACCAAAATAACATACCGAGGGATGGACTAGACAATTTAAGGAAATTTTAGAAGCAATTGTTTTCAAGGGTCCCTGTTCTGTCATGCAATGCAATTATACGATTCTTTCATATCATAATCGTGATTCATTACCCGATTGAATGGTAATTAAAAATAAGCGATGCCCTTTGATTTGCTATTGATTTTTTGTTTACCTTTATTATGATCACTCGAGCAACAACTGTCAAAAAAACTAATGACAAGGCCGACAAAATCGGTTAGTTTTTTTGGGAAAACGTAGTTTGTACTAAAATGCTTGTCCCATGAAATATATGCATCAAGTAAAACATATTCTCAAAGGGCGATTGTTACCTGTGACAGTGTCGAAGTGTGATCAGCGGTCAGAGTTTCAGGTTCTGCATTAAGTTTTTGTAAGTTCGAACCGTTCAACAAAAATTAAAAAATGCAACTTATTTGCAACTGATTAATAATATAAACATCATTTTATAATGTTTTGCGTATGACTATTATACATTTTAGAAAAACAAGAGATGACTTGTTTCACACCATAGTTAATTGTTTTAGTTTAATTGCAAAACAAGGTATTTCAACCTTGAGACACCATTCATGATTTTCTTGTTAGAAACACAGAGCCTGCAATCGACATGTGACATAAGGTGCCTTGGTCATGGACACACTTCAAGTAGCCTCACCGGGGTTCAAACTCTGTCTGATTATCGTAACCATGGCTCTCCAAAGGTTCGCAAGAAAAGACCCGTCTACAAGGGCTTAAAATGTGTACACTGCAAGTTGTATCCTCCCACGTCTTGTGACGTCACGATACCATTATGTCCCGTCACGTGACGTCGCAAAACAGCATATGTGCATTTTTTTAAAAAGGGGGTCAGTTTTTTCAATAAAATTAAAAAGCTTAGCCTTACGTTAAAGTATTTAAGGTATTTTGTCCGTGTCATAGGGCCCACTTGTTTATTAAAAACAATGTCTATTATACGCGCGTGTTACTATAACTAACAATAATAACATCATCAAATTATCATTTGCATGATTAAAGACAATATTCATTTCAACTATTTGTTAAATCGACACCAAAAATGCCGGGTTCCGCTGAATTAAAACAATTAACCGTTGTATTAAGAGACGCGCGAGCACGACAAGCTAACCGAATCAAACATTTATTTTGCATCAATAGTACAGCCACGTCTTAAAACAACGAAGCGGACTTGTTAAAAGATACAAATTGTTAAGTACATTTTTAAGTTTATCAAAGGTAACGAAAATATGTATAGCATGTCAAAGCGTTCTTTTGGGGTTAATTACTGCGCGTTTAAAATGTAATTAGAATAAATAGCCATCATTATGAAAATTTAAAAACATGTCAAAGTAATATGACCTAACCAACAAGGCAAATAATAGTGGTATGAATCATAACCAATTATCGCCAAGATAAAGTGTGAAATATTTTCGTATCGTATATTAGGGTTTTATCGTTGGTACCGGTTTCCCACATGACCAACGCCTCCAGAAGAGGTTAGTTATTTTAGGTTTCGGAGGACAGTGCAAGATACAGAAAGCGTCCCAATTCCAGAGACACCCCTCGGTTTAAGTCTCATCCGAAAGACTGTTAGTAATTTTAGTTGGTCAGCCCCGGAAATCGAACCCACAACCCCGAGATTGTAAGTCTCGTGCTCTACCTACTGAGCTAACCGGGCTGTGAAATATTTTGTCATCGCTTATTATATTTGTATGATTTATGCTATAAACGATACAAACCAAGTCTGAACAATCATGATCGAATCATCGAACTAGAATTAGAAAATTAGAAACAAAACTTTAAGAACGATGCACGTTCACATTCACTTTTTTGAAGGCAATTACGCATTCACTGTCCAAATACTAAACTGGCATCCAGTCCTTACATTTATTATTTCATTCAATGATTATTTGTCCATTCATTTCTTACTCAATTAACTCCCATTTGCTGCCATAAATGTAAAATGATCGAGCCCTGTTAGAATAAAAAGCTGAAAGTATTTTGTTTTAATGAAATATATTATCATCTAGCCTGGTGGCGAGGCTATCTAAATCACACCAAACCACTTGATCTGGGTTACATTATTCATACATTCCTCTATTTGCTGTGGTTGATACTGGCTATTTTTGATGGAGAAAGTTGATAAAAACTACAAATGAAACTGTTGAATTTAATTTCAGGTGTTGGTCGACCACTAACACCCATAATTAAACGACATTAAAATGCTCACTAGAAATAACTACATGTAAATGTTTAAAATAATTTGGAAAAATGAACTACAATAACAAAACTATAACGGAGGTTTTGCTTTAATTACAGAATGCAGATCTTTATGTGTATATTTTTAAATTCAAAGTATCTATTAGATAGAAATACTTATCGGCAATACAAATAGTTTTAACTGCAAACTGTTTACTGGTATTAAGTGTTATGTTCTGTTCTGCTACGTTCCCTTGCCTCCCCTCCCAAAAATTTTCTTTCCTTCCTTCCCCTCTCCATCAATTCCATTCCCTTCCATTCAGCTCCCCACGTCCCCCCCCCCCCCACTCGTACAAATTCCTAAATATATATATAACCTAGCCTGGTTGCGAAGCTACCCCCTCTCCATCCTTTCCCTTCCCTTCCCTTCCTTCTCCTCTCAATCCCATCTAGCTTTTCTCACAAATCCTCGTTAAAGTATTATATATGCAAAGCAATTATGAGTAACTGAAAATAATTGTATGCACTGTTTCCATTCCGTTTAAAACACTTATAATAACTAATTATCACATGGTGTTATTTTCAAACAGCTGAATGAAATAAGCAGATATATATTTCACAAGTAATTTGACTCTTAAATGTCTGTATTTTTCTTATTTTCTCTTTCGGAAACAATTTTGGAATTGTGCACGCGAGTTGGTATATGACTAAATTTTAACTATATAATTTATATGTATTGTTCCACTCACTGGGCCCTGCATGACCAGTTCTGAAATGACTGAAAAAAGGTGGTGGTGGTGGTGGGGAGGGCGGGGGGTTAATTCAACTATAACTTGATACACATACATCGAGTCAAAAAAAAAACCTTATCAAACAAACATTGTCTAATAAAACTAAGTAATCCATAACTCTCATTGAGTACAGGGTATATAACGTACAGTACAATTGAAGATAATGTATCCTATAATTTTCAAACTGCATAAAGTTAATGTCAAGTGAGAAATACTTTTCTAATTAAACTTAAACTATCTGATCACTAAGTCTTGTAGATTCTGTATCTTACTCTCATTTCAAATTTCCTGTGTATTTACATATCTTTATGATACGGTTGTCGAGTGGTTAACGCTCTGGACTACTAATCCGGAGGTCCCTCCGGGGCACTGAAAATTTCAGAAACTTCAGTGCTATACACCGGGCATGTAAAAGAACCAAGGGGTCTATTCGTAAAAGAGCTAGGGTCTGGTACCCGGATTCCCTTGTATCTGCTTCTGTCTAAAAAAAAGGACCACATTAGAAACAAGAGCTTGCTCTTTATTGTGTTACCCTTCAAGTTGGTACTTGGTACTGAAAAATATATACATACATATGTAGTTTCGGTGTTGCAAACTTTACTTACCTTATAACTATGTAACAGAATTGATTCTGGTAGCGACAATGTACTTACATCTTTTATGTGTTGTATGTAAATTGATGAGAAATGTGGTAAGCTATCAATACTTAATCAGTAATGAGAAATGTGTCATTGTCAGTGCCTTTAAATTAACTTGATATGTTGTGATGCTCAAAATACATGAACTTTACTTTTAATGTTGCGTAATGTTTTCACGACTGATTTTATCCCTGTAATGGCGCTTCTTGGATACATAAATTACGATGTCTACTGTATACTCTATTGAATCTTCTCAGTTAATTGATTGAAACAACTGTCATGTATTATGCTTTACATAAATTGAATTATGTTTGACTATAAATTGTATGTATACAATTTTATGTTAAATAAAATATATATATGTTATGTTATGTAACGCAGATGTATACTTAAGGTGCGGATAGTTTGTCTGTAGTTAAATTAATAGGCATTGATGTAAGCTTCTAAACTACGTTGAATTACACATTTTAGTATGTACAGGCAACGATGGTTATATATAAAATGTTTATTTTTTATGCCGGTTATTATTTCTTGATACAGGAACTCTGTTATTTGTCTCCATGCTATTTAAGAATGTACATTCTTTATCGTAAATTTTATATATGAAGCTGATAGAGGCTATATCAACCTAGCATCACTCTTTACTTAGGACTATACATGTGTATTTATGTACCACTTACCTTTTTTCTCTGTATTTTCAATTATCGCCCATTAGTTAACATTTAAATTCTTTTCTCCATTTCAATACGTATTGCATACAAACAAATGGGTTTGAAAGTAAAATCGCTTAGCGAGCTTCAGTGAAATGATGTAACTTGCCTGGCAGAGCCCTGCAGATCTCAGATTAGAGATCATTGATAAGTTCTGTCCGGAACAGTCTTGACAGATGCTACATTGCTATTTTACTAACGACAGGACTAGACAAAATCAAGTCTGACAATCAGTCGTGTCCGTAAAGTAAAACAAACGGTCATTTACATAAAAGCGAAATAACGCCCTTTATCTTGAAAATGCATATAGTAGCTTATACTGGAGTAAACTAGGCGTTAACAAATATCAAAATATCTTTTTTTTTCAAAATCTCTTAATTTCCCCCAATGATTGCCAGAAGTATCTTGTAAAATCAGACGCACAAATGTTTGTAAGCAAAGAAACCCTTGACGTATATATTGTTAGAAACAACGTTAAACAAGCACTTGATAAGTATAAGAAAGATTGGGTATCTATTTACACTTTCTGACAGTAGAGAATACCGCATATTTACCTGTAGCAGAGGAGAATCACCTTTCGGTTTTGTTAATTAGTAAAAGCAAAGTCTTGAAGCCGCACATTTACCTATGGGTATCTATATTATATTTTACAGTTTACTTTGATCGTTTTGCGAGAGATTGTTCATGTTCATGAGTGAGGTGAATGGTGTAAAACTAGGAAGTTCTCTGGAGGTAGATGGTGTAATATCCTGGAAGGCACTTGGGAGGGGAACGATTCACGTTATATTGTAAACACGTGACGTGCACGGGGACTTGTCGTCACGTGCACACGGATTTGTGTTTTATAACGGAATGTAGTGTTATAACGTGACGAGAGGAAAGATGCGGTACATGACAGGAGAGGAACTCAGGTATGTACAATATCGTCGGTATGTTTGTATGTATAAATAGCACGTCAATTGACATGCGCAGTATCGCATTATTGTCAACACTGCTTTACTGCTTTTAAAAATATACAGCGTTCACATGTTTAAAAGGCTGTGGTGCCAAATGAATTGTAGGAACGCCAAATAAATGATCGATGTAGCTTCCTAGCATCTATACATCGTGAACGGAAGTGGGTACAAACGGGATGACCATGTAGTGATTTCCAAAAATAATTAACAACCTCTGCGGTCATACATCAGTGCCTAATATTTAATTTTAACTTTAAATAATGGTTTAAACATTATCATATTAAAGTAGCTATGTTTTTAAAAACATATGATGATAATTTTACATGTGTCAACCTATGATATTATTTGCAATGGTTCATTTTAACTCATTGGCTTCAGGCCATACCTGGTCATTGTGAAAGAAACTAACCTTTGCCGATTTAAGTATAGCTTGTGCATATAAACTGAACAACAGTGTCGGGCCTGCATTCATATTCACACAGAAGAGAAACTGTGGCTGACGAATGATGTGGAATTACTTCTTAGCAGCTAACTATTAACAAGTTCAAATTACGAGGCCTACGTTGACGTAACATAAAATTGCATGAAAATTGTTCCTCCGCTGACTCGTATTATGAGTTAACGAGGAGAAGCTTTCACTGGTTCTTGACAGGTACAAGGAAAACACCTGCTAGCAAGCTGTATCATCTCTGAGCGGAAAAACAAACCTATCACTCGTGCCAAACTGAGTATACACGTTTTAATATTCTTGTTGGGAACTTCATTACCTAAATGCCCTTTGGTTGGTAGAACTGTTCTCCTCTCGGAGTCTTCATTATTTTCATATTTTTTTTTAATGGATAGGACCTATTTTCCAGATAGTTCTAGTTACGACGTGTCTATAACACGCTTCCAAGTTCACGTATAGTACACAGATTGTAGATCTACAACCACGTGGCTGGCTTCGTCCTTGACTTGTCACTTTTCGGGAAGACATAGTCCATTTACCCTAGCAGAAAGTCTGATTTAAGATAAACTTCTAACTCATTCCAAAAAGCCTAAGTCGCTTTAGAATTATGATAGTTTGGCTGTAAGCATATTAAATCTTAGATTGTCCTTCAAAAGGAGTGTAGGGTTGATATACTTCAAGTGATTCACACTTTGTTGCACGGAGTATTATGCCAATGACATGTTTGTAGCAGATTAATGAAGGAATTAAAATCATTTCTACAGAGTTGCTGTGAGCCTTTCGAAATATTTTGGGTTTAAACTAGAATCTCGAACATGTTAGCTTGAATGTCAAACTTTGAACTAGAAAAACATAACTTGCAGTTCTAAACTATAGATTTGTTTAGCTGGAAAGTATAGACACGAATCTTGATAATCCAGGCAAAAGTAGTCTAGCTATATCGGCACTTAAAACTGTCATCCCCCTTGTGTAAAAGTGATCCAATAAACAAGCTATGATTTTTAATTACTTACAGTGAGATTAAATTTTAACAACAGACATTAACTTCAATGTGTGAGCTCATATACTTGTCTTAATTTAGTACCAAATCCATAGAGGTGCTGCAGGACTCTGCTTTATTTCAGAGCGGCAAAAAAACAAGCTATCACAAAAAGAATACACTAAATACAAACGTTACACATCCTCTATATAACCTCTGCTATTTATTTTACCAGCTTCGTAATCTGCAAACAAAATCTTATCCTCGGGAAGTACACGCCAAACTAGCATCAAGGCGTCAATTGCAGCAATAAATCATAGATTATGTATTATATATATATCGTATTCTCTCTTCTCCATCAAAGTATATCGATGGCGCTAACATTTATTTCACTTGCCTAGCATGGTAAATTGTTTCACAGCTACATTTAGTGTTCGCCTTTTTCGTTTTCCTGCGTTTATGTTGATACTATATTGTCCGGCGAGTTCTGCATTGATTTCTCAGGGAGCTGAAGTGGGATTTTTTTCGGGATTCGAGCTACTGATCAACCTGCCAGGTACAGGTATGGTAAAAATGTTATAATCAGATAAAGTTTTCCTTGCAGCTTCTAGAGTAGTGTACATTTGCATTCGAAAGTAGAAAAAATCAATCATCATTCTAGAAGATAATACCTAGCCCATTTCCATTTCCAACTTGCTATGTTTTGCCACTAATGAAATTTCAGAGCCATAGCTGGGTTCAAGTTCATAATCTATCAAATGGTTTCTCTTCACATACACTCGCTTCTTTCATTTGAGAAATTTCAAGAACTGAACAAAAATACTTATGTTGAAATAAACAATCACCTGTGCACAAAGCCGTAGTTCTCACGTGCAAATATTTATATTCGACGTTTTTTGTAACATATTCGTAGGAATTTCAATAAAAGCTTAATTATTCAGTTTCGTTTTACGAGAAAGATTTTTAACCCAGAGATAAGAATGACGTCAACAGTACAGTAATTTACAGAATACAATCGATGATATGATAAAACTGGTTATTTCGAGAGTCATTGAGATTTTCAGACAAGAAATGAAGATATTCGGAAAATGTTATGTCTTTAGCTAATGTTTTCATAACATTATCATTTTAAAATGAAAAGCGGAGAAAGACGTTAGAAAGTACAATCTAAAAGACCGTTATTTGTTGTCTTCCGATACTGCGTGCCGAACACCTTCTGCATGTGAATTTAGGTCTAGGTGTCGGATCAATTTTTTTATAAAAGATTTGCATATCTGGTTATACACGATCGTTTGTGCAAATAATACAGAGTCTTAAACCTGTGCATATTAAAAGTTTTTGATAAACGTAACAAAAAAAGTGGGCGGGTATTTCATCATTTCTTCTGCAAGTTTATAATGGTAACAGTTGACGCAATGATGTTATAACTAGATAAGGCATGGCCAGTATTCAAAACTACTTATGAGATATCGGGCTTTGTAGATAGTTTTGACTGTGACAATTATTTCAGACTGAGACTATTCAGACTATTAGTTTATTTTAATATTACTGCGTTTAACTAACTGGTTTGTTTTTGTAAATCGCTTGGTTATTGTAATCTGAAAAGAAAAGCTACTCCGTTTTCTAACTGTAAGATGGAAAATTACATATTTCTTGAATTTGGCATTTTAAGATAGGGAGTCTAAATAGTGAGAGACCTAGATTCTTATACCTTAAAAACAATGATCGAATATTCTGGAAGATAATGTTCAGCCCGTTTCTGTTTCAAACTGATACGCTTTTTTTACTTTAATGTTAGAGCCACAGCTGGAAGCAAGGGCATAAGTCTATAAACTGATTTCTGTTTTCTTTTATTTGAGGAATTTCACGTGTTTGTTGCAGGTAGCTAAACAATCGAAATGTTTACATTGAAATAAACAAACATCTGTGCAGAAGACCGTACTTTTCACGTGCTAATGTTTTTTACGTGCATTTTTTGTAACATAGACGTATATAGAATCTCAATAAAAGCTGAATTAGTCAGTATCATTTTATGAGAACTTAACCAAATGATGAGATTGACGTCATTTGCAGAATACTTTCGGTGATATGTAGCCTCGCCACCAGGCTAGATGATGATATATTCTATTAAAACTCCAAGCTAACTACTTTCAGCCTTTTGTTCTAACAGGGCTGGATCATCTACATTTTGGGCAGCAAAGGGAGTTAATTGAGAAAGAAATAGTAAATGTAAGACTGAATTCCAGGCTAGGTGATATGGTAAATCTGGTTATTTTTGTAGTCATAAAGATTTTTCAGACAAGAAATGATAAGATTCAGAATGTTGTATACTTTTATATGTTCAGTTTCAGTCCACACGTCTAGCTGTATGCTAATGGTCCTGAAAAAAAAAATATAAATAATATGCTCGTTTCTTTCATTTCGTGTAAGAATAAATTATGATTCAACATCAACTTTGGATGTTAAATGTGATGAATCCATTCTCACCAACACTTTTTAAATGATACCGGAATTTGCATCCATTGCTCAATAAACGTTTCACGGTGCATTTTAAATTCAAATCACTTTTTGCTATCACGTGTGAATTTTTAGGCCCATGATGGCTGTTTTCTTACCATGTATGTTCATCCATCGCTATTCCTACCCATGCTAGCCTATCCTACTGGATGCCTTCCCTCTTTATTCCAGCCAACTTCTTTGTCCCCAATCGACCGTGCACCAGGGATTATTTGCCGCTGCAACGTATACGCTCTTTTAGTCGGATGCAATCCACCGAAGGGATGTTTCGAAATGATCTTACGGTTATATGGGATTATATGCAGGTTAAGTAATTAATGCTGCATTACGGATCTAAATGTGTACAATAACAGCATTTGATTATAAACATATTTACAAAAAATTCGAATTGTCTTTTTGCTAAAAACTTAGCAAAGGCGAACCCCCAAAATGGCAGGCTGAAACAAACTGGGTACGCAGCCGAACGGTGTTTTGACACGTGCACAAGGATGTATCTAATATGCTTCTTCATCGTAACAGGTATACAGATTATTCCCTCAGTAGAACTCTTGCGCATGGTTACATTACATTGTTAATAGATCGAGTTTGCATAAGCTATCCGATTAGGTTTAAATTCAAAACACGTAATGCTAAAAGTGTAATTGTTTGGGTCTGCTTGTAAATATTAATCGTTCATACAGGAAACTTGTTTTAAATACGATACTGCCGCGGCAAGAAACCTAATTTATAGGTGCAGCAGGTTATCATGTCTTATAGCATAATATCCGTGCACGGAATAGAACTCCTACCAGTATTTCACTCTTAGATTCATGTTTGACTTTTTAGAAATATGTTGAAATTCAGACAACTCATATATGGTAACATGCTATCACTGGGTACGAGGTAATTTGCAAATTGTACACGTCCACCAGTATGTATCTAAAATCATTACATGTGCTACAGGTAAAGCATATTCAGTAGAATCTAGCTATAAGTGAATTGTATGCACAAATCATACAAGGCAAGACTACTTCTACCATCCAACTGTTAAAGCAAACTGTAATCCTGTTTAGGTACCTTAAACCATAAGTCGTTCATAAAGAAACATTAAATTGAACTTTTATATCGGCTGCAAGACATCGTTATCTTATAGCATATTATCCTGCATGAACCGACCGTTTGCTGATGTTGTTTTTGGAAAACTGGTTGTAAGACTTATTAATGGAACGTATCAGTACGTGTAATTGCAATTATCCACTTATAAGTATTACATGTGCTACAAAGAACGTTTAAATAGCTTGTAAGTGAATACACAGTCTATTATTAACAACGTGTTAACCTGTTATACCTGCTGAAGTACCTAACCACGTGTGTATTATTAAGAACCAATTGTTTCATGTCTGCTGCAATACACGTGTGTATTATTAAGAACGTTTCGTCTGTAGGAATACACGTGTTTATTAAGAACGTTTCGTGCTGTAGGAATACACGTGTGTATTATTCACGAATGTTACATGTAGTGTAACTCACAGGTCATATACATAATGTCTTTAAATTTAATTCCTGAATGAAACTATCTTGATAGCAGAGCTTAGACATACTGACATATCGTTGACAGTGTTGTTATTTAACTATTATGCCCGACTCTAGATCATTTATAACAGAAAGAGAAAAGACACACTATGCAATCCGATATGCAGTAAATACTGATAATTGAAGATTTTCCAAAGAAAATGAAATTATGAATCAAGAATAAGATTGCATAACCCAGGTCATTATGTCAGTGCAGATTATCACAACAACGCCTATATTGCAGACATCAGCTATTGCATTGAAATCACAAAATGCAGATGCAGGTTATACCTAAAATTCTTTAAACATCGTGAAAGAAATAAACATAAAAAATAAGCAAATTGAAGGAAATAGGCAGGACCTATGTACAATTTTTTTCTCTGTATCAGTTACGAAAACGCGGTTCAAAGTTTCAGTATAGTATATACAGAATACACTTGCTCGAGCTCTCTACGTCATCAGCTTACTAAATTTGTGGACAACATTTCTATAGATTTAGTTCGCATCTTAATACACTATGATCCAATAAAGTGTAGCTTAATCTGGTCAAACTAATAGACTTATACATACGTTGCTGATTTCCTGCATCAGTCGCTTTGGGTGTACGGCAGTTTGGAGAATGGAAGTCAACTGTTATCTATTTGATCAAATTTTGCTTTTGTCTTCAGCAGAGGTAACCATAAATATGCTAGAACATTCTATGCACAACTCTTTTCAGATGTCTATTGACTGGCGACTAGCAAACAGTTCCCCAACAGGTTCGACTAAAGTTAGAAAATCGCTTTTAAATGCAGAGTATTATTCCACTGGCCTAACAGCAGATTAATGTATCAAGCATATCAAAAAGGTAAAATCATTTGAACACAGTTGAAATGAACAATGGTTTATACGGAGCAACATTTTGTAAGCCTTGATATTTATACGCTTCTACGTTAGTTAAATTTTTCTATCGAAACATAATAACTCGAAAGTCACAACTGGAATTGGAACTTCATAGGTTGCGATTCGAAATCTGCAGGTCTGATGTCGAGCCTTTGTAACATGAAGATTTCAAAACGAACTCGATAATTTAGACAAAAGCAGTCTAGCTAACATACCTGCGAAAATGTATTATTACATACAGTGAGATACAATTTCATTTACATATCTAAATTTAGTAACACAGCCTTTAAGATACTATGTGACAGTGTTTAATTTCAGTACGGAATCAAATATGTTCTGAATACGTTCAGCCTGAATATGCATTAGAATGTTGGCATGTTATATAGAATGCTATTACGCTAGAGATTCTTTATTAAGCAGAAAAAGTTTGCATTTATTACTGAATCGGTCTAATAAGCGAGACAACGAGCACTTTGTGCTAAAATTTTCGTCTTTATACTGAGGGCGGTTTCTTATAGCAGGTGCTCTTAATAGTGGAACTTTACTGACTTTAATTTCCTTAACAACCTTTACTGTTTAGTCTTTTAGCTATGTATTCTGCAAAATATCATTCTCGGGAAGAACACACCAAAATAGCACCTTTCCATCTTTTACAGCAATAAATCAGGAATTACATGTTTTGCCGTATTCTCTTTTCACTATCAATATCTTTCGATTGTGTTAACAATACATTTACATTGCGTAATAAATAGCTTCATTAACACATTAGATTTTGTCGTTTTTACTTTTTCTTCTTGTTGTAGTTGTTGTTGATATTCTGCCGACTTCTGCCTTAACTTTAGGGAAAGCTTTATCAGGGTGATTCAAGATATCTGACAACTAACTGTATTATAACTATAAAAGGTTCTTCGTTTGAAGTTGTGCCATGGCTTGCATTCACATCTACTTCTGAGAATGTGGACTTTATAGATAGTTTTGGCATTTGGCAACTATTTTAGAAGCACTTAGGTTTTGCGTCATTTTACACAAGTGTTATTGTGCTTAATTAATTGGTTTTATTGTAAAACCGCTTGGCAGTTGTAATCTGAAAAGAACAGTCACTCAGTTTTCCAACTGTAAGATTGAGAATATGTTGTTTTTTTAATTTGGCATTTTACTAACCAGTTTCTGTTTAAAATAGACTTTTCCTTTAAATGTCAGAACTACAGCTGGAAACAAAGCAGTCTATATATATTTTCTCTTCTGATGCACTTGATTCTTTTATTTTGTGAAATACAAACTGTTTGCAGGGCAGGCCCCAATTTCACGAAAATACTTAAGTAATTGCTCAGCTGAGAACGTTATTTAAAAGTCTAATTTTCTCTATAAATAAGAATATATATTGTTGATCATTTAAAGGCGAAATTAGTCTATTTCTTTAATGAAATTAACAATTTGATTCAAGAACAAAAATATTGTAAATGTACAATAATTTACAAAGTCAGATTGAACGAAAAACTGGTTATTTTGAGTACAAGTTAAGAATTTTGACAAGAGTCTTAAAGTATATTACTTAGGGTATAATTACTTGCTATTAAAACCAACATTTCCTCCACAATTATTACTTACCTTAAGTTTATTATAAACATTGTATTAAATGGGTAAATATGTTTACTGACAATCTATGAATTCTTACCTAAACATGATTTAAACATGTACGAATCTGATAAAAGTGTTGAAATAATGTTAAGCATAAGTTACTGAGTAATTACTTAAGTATTTTCGTGAAATTGGGGCCAGGTAGCTAAACGATTTCGTATAGTTATCCTAAAATGTGAAAACTTATTCGGTCATCTGCTAAAAAACCCATAGAGCATACGTGATAACGTTTTACTATATTCATTTTGTAACATATTTGTAGAATCTTGATAAAGGCTAAATTATTCAGTTTCGTTTAATGAGAAAACAATTTAATTCAATGATAAAATTGATGTCAAATGTACAATAATTTACAGCAAACATTCTGTGATATGATAAAACTGGTTATTTTCGGAATAATTGAGAATTTTCGACAAGAAATGAAAATATTCAGCAAGTTTTATATCACTTATGGGCAGTTTTCCAGTTAATGTATTCAAAACCAACTTTTTGGGAAACAATTATTGAACTTGAAAAATCTTTCTTGAAGACCTTTTTATTATTATGAACATCTGCATTGACTGTGATGTAGTTGTTTACTGACATCTATGATTCATACCTAAACGATGATCATTTGTACTTGTACGAATTTTTAAAACCATGCTATATTAGATAATGTTAAGTTAATAAGCGAATAGAAGATGATTCGGCGTTTTTTAAAAAAAAAAATGTATAAATTCTTTCAATTCTGAGGTAATAAAATTTTACGTAAATATTCTATCCTGAAAACTGTGGAAAAACGAGTCTTAAAATTCGGTGGTCTGCACTAAAACAGCATTTTTGCTAAAGGTGACTAATGAACTATAACCAAATAATCTTATCTCAAGTCAAGAAATATCATTGTCTTAAATTTTATAGAATTTTGAAAATTCAAACGTCTAAGCACCTGACAAATTTTAATCTCCCTGTAGCTGTTCATTCGTCCCTAAGGGCGATTTAATCTAACATTGACAGCATATGGAAAAATCAATTTTCTCCAAAATCGAAAGAAAATGATGGTAACAACAAACTGGTTTTGGGCGAACATTTACTTTTTTAACACTTGCACAAAACATATATCTGATATGCTTTAATTAAGCTAGTTCAAAGATTATTCTGCAGATATTTGCGGTAGGTAGATTAAGCGCTATGTTCGGATCTCTTTGTATCCTCTTTAAGTAGCATGCCAACATAAGATTGAAAATGTAATGGTTTCGGTAAATTAAATACTAATCGTTTATGCAATTAACATTAGATATAAAACTAGCAAAAAAGTAAGGCAGCAAGAAATTTCATTTTATACCACAGTGTAGTTAACTAAATATGCAAGGTAGGACTTTTATTACCACTAACAAAAACCTACTATTATGCCAGTCACGTCACTTCAAACCATACTTGAAATAACCGATTTGAGTTTTGTGTTTGCTGTGAAACACCAATCATATTATATATCTTTGAGGGTCTGTTTTCGTGCTACGACGTACCCATAAATGTAACTGACGACAATTACGGATTTAAAATTGACCAGAGCTTTCTGAATTAAAATTTTCTATCACTAAACATAAATTTATGTCTCGAAAAAAGTCGTATAGGAATATAGACGTTGCTGAATTCACATCTTTTAGCCGAGCATACTTATCGGTCGTAGATCAAAGGTGCCGAACTTGAAAAATACATATTTTTGAATTTGGTATTTGACTTACGTATAAAACCATCCAAAGCAAAAGAACACACAATAATTGTGCACTGTAAACAATAAAACCTAACCCGTTTTTGTTCCAAAATTTTTTCCTTTCCTTTGCTTAAATTTCAGAGCAACAGCTGGAAACAAGGCATATCTATAGGTATTTTCTCTTCTGATGTACTCGATTCATTTATTTGAGGAATTTCACAAACTGGTTGCAGGTAGTTGTTAATATATTCAAAACCAATTTTATTTCGGAAAAGATAAGCAAACACTGGATTTGAAAGTACTTAAAACATATTCCGCCTATCCTCTTACCCTGTCTTCAACTGTTTTGAACACCTGCATTGAAAAGTGAGATCTTGTTGTCGAGGCATTGATCTAATAATTTGCTTATAAATATGTTTCCTACATACATGGTCATTTGAACATAAAAACCGAAAAACTATCCCGATTAGCTTTTGATAAGTAAATAAGCGTGCAGAAGATAATTCGGTTGTTGTTTTTTAAAAGTCCTTGCAATTTTGCGACAATAAAAGTTGACGCTAATGTATTCTCCAGTAAGCTTTGGACAACTTATACTGTGGTCAGATAATTTTCATGCATCAATATACAATTAGGATCGTAGACCGTCGGTCTGCAAAACTACACTAAAACAGCGTCATTGATAAAGGTATCAATAACACGGATGCTCAAAATACCAGTTAAGTCAAACAATCGAATGAAAAATACAAAACTTTTAGCACCTGACACATTTTTATCTTTCTTACTAGAATCAGCTCCCTCAGACCTAGTCTTACACTGACAGCTTTATTATAGACGTATATAGAAAAAAATAATGACAGTAACAACAAACGGGTCGGTAGGTGAACATTAACTTGACGTTGTAACACTTGCAAACAAATGTATCGAACATGTTTTGATGTAGCAAGTATATAGATAATTCTGTAGATATTAACGGTGGTGTGATCAATCCATTGATCGGAAAACTTTGTATGCTCTTGAAATAGCATTCCAACGAAAGACAGAATATATATAAGTTTTAAATCGTTCTTACAGAAAACAATAAATATGATAATGGCAAAAGCTGAAGCATTGCATTTTATACCAAATGTCCGTGACGGATTAGACCTGTACGAACACCTATCAGGAAATTAAGTACATGTTTCATTTGTATAGAATTATTGAGTAGCTCCTTATGTCTGTATTTATGTATCTTGGCACTTAATGCAAGTTTTTTCAAATGATCATAATTATAATGGTGTTATCGATGTCAGACGACAATGACATTTTACCATATTTTATTGGTTATGGGCAATTAGGCGGATCATACATGTAGCAAGAACTTCAAGTCTGATCAGTAAAGTATGTTGACTTTGAGATTCAAATTAAACAAGTTTCGCGGTGACTTATCGAAACAAAGGCAAAATGTCACATTGAACATTATGTATTATTTTTTTGATTTTCATAGAACATGTTACGAGCTATGAAAAATGCCATGCCTTTATAAATACGTGCAGTGTTTCAGTTAATGCATTCATTACACAAATATGTTGAAAAGGAAAAGTGGAGAAAAAAACGTTAGAGCGTACATTCAACACTGCTTGCTGAACGCCCTTTCTGCATGGGGAATTAAGGTCCAGTTCTCGAGGTCCGTTTTATAATATGCAGTTCATTTATAAACGAGCGCTTGTACAAATTATACGGAGTCCTGAACCTGTGCATATCAGATTTTCTATTATTTAATAAGCATCTATAACTGAACACTGAGCGAATATTTCATTATTTTCCTGTAATAACAGTGTACGTAAATGCATTATCCTGCAGGTGTTGACCCCCTTCCTCCAAGGTAAGGTTTTAGTATAAAACAAGATAAGGCATGGCTAGTTTTTATAGCTACTAAAGATATAGCAGGCTCTGTAGATAGTTTTTGGCAATTATTTTAGATACACAGGTATTGCAACAATCTATACATTCAAGTGTTATTGTGCATAAATTATTTATTTTATGGTGATCCGCTTTTCTGAAAACAAAAGTTTCTTAGTTTTCCAGCTGTCATGCCTGCTTCAGTACTTCAAACCATAAGAAATTGAAGGAACCAATTCAATAGTGTAAAAAGGCCATATACATTATGTCTTTAAATTTCATTTCTGAATAAAACTTCCTGGACTGGCATATCGTTGACAGTGTTGTTACAGCCTATTCATATGAACGTTTTATAAGTGCCGACCCTGTATCATTTATAACAGAAAGAGAAAAGACAAACTATACACGCAGGTATGCAGTGAAAACTGCCAATTGGTTGATAATTGACAAGTTTATATGACAAACGCATAATTAATGTCATCAATAGTAATAATATACAACCATGCTTCCTATTAATTTAGTTAGTGCATTTTGTAAGTTAAACACTATAAAGCAAATAGCTAAATCTGTTGAAACTACTAGACCGATACATCGGCAGCTGTTTTCCTGTATCATTTGTATTGGGTGTTGTAGTGCGGAGACTGTTATATATACCTATAAACTATAAAATCTTTATTGTATGATATACAAACTTTTATCAATTTACCGTTATAAGTCTGATTACATATTAAGACAGAGTAACCATAAATATGCTGGGAAATTCTTTGCGCAGCTCTTTTCAGATGACATTTAATAGGCGACTTACATACATATATAGGTACGAGTAAATAATAGAAAATCGTTTTTTGATTCATAGTAGTATGACATTTGCCTTACAGCAGCTGAGTGTTGAGTGTAACAGGCACACCGGAAAGGTAACACAGTAAAGATGAACAAATAATTTATTCGAAACTACAATTTGTAAGCTTCGATACTTAATTCATTTCGACGTTACCTCAAGCATTTTCTCTCGAAACTTAAACATAATAACTCGAAAGTCACTATTGGAATTGTAACACCATAGCTTGCGATTCGGAATATGCAGGTCCAAAGTCGATACTTTTTATCATGAAACTAAAGGACTATGTTATTTCAAATCGAAACGCGAGAATTCAGGCAAAAATAGTCTAGCTACGTCAAATTAAAAAAAAAAAAAAAAAAAAAAAAAAAAAAAAAAAAAAAAAAAACCCCCAAAAAAAAAAAAAAAAAAAAAAAAAAATTTTTAATTTTTTCATATTTCCATACCTATGATAAAGCATTATAACGTATCATTTCATACAATGAGATACAGTTTTAGCAAGAGATATACTGAGTAATTGCATTTGTACATAGCTAAATTTAGTAACATAGCCTTGAAGATGCTACGTGCCACTGTTTAATTTTCGACACGGCATGATCAAATATGTTCTTAATACTTTTAGACTGAATATGCAATAGAAAACTGATAGGTTCTACAAAAACCTATTTTGTCAAGAATACCCTTTGGGGCAGTAAATTGTGGTTTTATTACTGAATCGGTCTAATTAGCTAGATTTTCTGATCATGTAATCGAGCCTCTTGTGCTGAAATCTCTCGTCCTAATACTGACAGCGGTTTTAATATGAGGAGCTTTAAATAGCTGAAGTTTACTGTCTCAAAACACTACACTTTACAAGCGTTACATTTCCTCAACAACCTTTCCTGTTTAGTTTTTTCTACCCATGCAATCTGCAAAATCTTATTCTCGACAAGAACACACCAAAAGAAAACAACATGGCATCTTTTGCAGCAACATATTACGGCTTATATGGTCTTGCCCCATCAACATCTATCGATTATGTTAACAATACATTTACCTTGCATAATAAATTGCTTAATAGGTACATTAGAGTTTGTCGTTTTAATTTTTCTTCTTGTAAATGTTGTTGATATTATGTCTTGCAGCATCTTCCTTAAAATCAGGGAAAGCTTTATCAGGATGATTCAAGAAATCTGAACACCTGCTGTATTATAACTAAAAAGGTTTTGTTTGAAGCTGTACCATGGCTTGCTTGCATTTACAGCTACTTCTAAGAATAATAATAATAATAATAAAGTCTTTTTTAACGAAAATACATATTTGCCAAAGCAATCTACCATATGGTAACATTTTACATTGAATATTTACAGAATCAAGTACATGAACAAAAACATTTTACAAAATGAACAGAAAAGAGATACAAACTTTTCCTATGAAGCATAGAATAAATCACATTAAAATGACAAGAACACTTAAACACTATATCAACTTGAAATAATAATAGACATTGAATACACTTGAACATAAAACACAGAAAGGAGAATAGTACCATGTCTGTACAGAATTTTTGTGACCCTTTCCAGTATGCTATGTATCTGTGTTTGAAAATGTTTAAGGATTTTGCCGTACGAACATCGAGTGGGAGCTCATTCCATATTTTGGGCTCTGTATATTCTAGACTTTTTCTGAAAAACTCTAGATTTGGCTTTGGCAAGTACATATTTAGTTTGCAGTCTAGTGACCTTAGCAACACTTTCTTTATGTCATGTGAATATGTAAACTTGGTCTTGAAGTAATTTGGACAAATAGATTTGTAAACCAGAATAGCCTGTTTGTACTTTACTCTGTCAGGAAATTTCATCCAATTGAGTAACGTGAATAACTCTTCCAAAGTAGTATCAAAACGTTTATCTAGAATAATTCTCGCTGCTCGTTTTTGAAATTATGTTAATTCGTCAGTTTCTGACTTATTGCAGTTGCCCCATATAGACTTTGGCATATTGTTGTTATTATAGAAGCACTTAGGCTTTGCGGCACTTTACACAAGTGTTATTGAGCTTAATTAATCGATTTATTGTAAAACCGCTTGGCAGTTGTAATCTAAAATGAAAAGTTAAAATGTTTTCTAAATGTAAGATTGAAAATAAGTTTTTGAATTTGGCATTTTATAAAACAATAATTGTGCATTCTGGAAGATGATACCTAGCCCATATCTGTTCAAAGATATATTATTTTGCTTTACTTAGATGTCAGAGCTACAGCTGGAAACAAAGCATAGTCTATAAATATTTCTCTTCTGGTGTACTCGATTATTTTATTTCAGGATTTTCACAAATTGCTTGCAGGGCAGGTAGCTAAACGATTGTATAGATACTTATATTGAAATAAACAAACATCTGAGTAGAAACCCATAGATCCTACACGTGCAAACGTTTGACTGTGCATTTTTGTAACATATTCGTATCTCAATAAAAGCTAAATTATTCAGTTTCATTTATGAGGAAACAGTTTAACCAAAGATTGGATTGACGTCAATAGAATCTAGTACAGTATTTTACAGAATACATTCGGTGATATAATAAAAATAGTTATTTTCGGAAATCAATGAGATTTTCCGACAAGAAATTGAACCATTTCGAAAGTTTTTATCACTTACATGCAGTATTTCAGTTGATGTATTCAAAGCAGATTTTATTTTGATAATGAAAAGCAAACATTAAAATTGAAAATACATACTTGAAGAGCTATTCGACCGATTTCTTACCTTGTCGTTAACCGTTTTAACATCTGTGTTAAAAATTGAGATACCGTTGTCGTGGCCTTGATGTAATTCTTTACTTACATCCACAGGTGGAAGGAACATACCTTTGACTTTATTCTTAAGCTAATGTCTTTTTCTATGCATTTGAAATTGATATCAGAAAAATAAAAGAAAATGAAAAACATTTTCTTCACAGCTCTTTACTTTAGACAAGGTTCCCAACACACTCTGTATGAAAATAAGCATGTCGCTCCGAAAAACTCTTCCATTTCTTTCAAATTTGAGTTGCGTTAAACAAATTTTAACCAAATTTTGAGGGAAATGATAGAGCTTAAGAAAAAGTTTACTTCGATGGAAAATTCCAAGCCGTTTTCTTTCTACAAGGAAAATACTAACGCTGATATAGCGATTTGTGCTCAACCCAGGAAAATGTCACACATATTCCGACAGTTCTTTTCGCTTAATTCTCCAATAATACTGCGGTACTGCGAAAGGCAACCATCAAAACAAGAAATATATATTACTAGACTTTTTTTCTGATATCGATTTTAAAATGCATAGAAAAAGACATTAGCTTAAGAAAAAAAGTCAAAGGTATGTTCCTTCCACCTGTGCTTACATCTGTATCCTGACCTACACGATCATCATAATGTACGAGTAAAATGTAATACGAATCCTTAAAACTGTCCTGTTGTAGTAGCATTATTAAATCAAAGCGCTGTGAGCGCTGAAGGCCTTGGGGCTATAGATTAACTCCCCCCAAAACAACTTCGTGATTTACGCTGAACCTTACCTAAAGCGCGGGTCGAAATGTGCATAGGGCGAAATTTAGTATATGACACATAATTAATGATTCACAAATATATGGGTGGCATGGAAGTTTGTTTTATTGTAAAACGTACGTTAAATGAAAAATAATCACATGGTCAACAATATCAATTGTTTGAGAGAACAATAAATATAATTCAATCTGCGCTTTGTTCAACTTCATGCGATATCTGATGATGTGGATCGAAAATTATTGTGTACCAAGGACAAGACCTTGAAACAGAAATAAACAAAGCAAAACCAAAAATGAAATATAAATACAGTACTGTACAATATGTATAACAGGGAAAACCAAAAATGATTCTTGGTTACCTTGTAGTTGTAATCGGTGAAACCGTTCACTGGGCCTTGACATGCAGCGTTCTCGATAAATGACGGGTAATTTTGATCGCGTGAATTCCTTCTCGGGAATGTATGTAAATTGTGTCTTTTTTTTAAAGAAATTTATTTTTAGGTAAATATATATGTAATCGTTCGTAAATAAGGAAGTTGTCAATGAAATAACATCAGAAATTTGAAAATCAAACTACAAACTCTTATATCGAATTCCGTACGTTTCCGTAAATTTCCGTAAATATCCGTACTTTTCCGTGATATGCATATGATTATCTTCCGTAATCAGCTAACAGCGCAGTCATTTCTAAAACAGAAAAAAATGTGTAATGAAGCCCGTAAGCGATAGACCTTTCTGCAATCGTTTGAAGTTGTATGTACTGTTTTTATTTGTAATATGTTCTTATCGTATGCGACATTCAAACAAAAGATTGATCTGGTCTATCTTGCACTACTTTCCCAAAGCGCATGTTTACAATTGTTATTCGCACATAGCACAGTTAAATTGTTTGCAGTGTTTGAAATGTGGTATGCTAACTAAGGCCTAGGCGACTTTCAGTCCCCAGGCAAAAAATGATGAGCGAGCAGAAGATAATTTAGCGTTTATTTAAAAACACTTTCCTGCAATTCTGTGGTAATAAAAGTTGTCTTCAATCTGTAATACGTTGAACAGCTTATTCAATAATCTGATGCATTTCATACAACAATTATATACAATCGAGATCTTTGTTAGACCAACGGCGGCATTGATAATTGTTCCATATACCAGTTTCTTACTCAAGTCAAGATCTTTAAGCATCAAATGAAAATACAAACGTTTTAGCACCTGACACATTGTAATCTTTCTTCCTCAGATTTAATCTGACACTGACAGCTTAATTGTAGACATACATAGAAAATCGAATTTCTCTAAAATCGAAAGAAAAGGACAGTAACAACAAAGGGGCGAACGCTTACACTTACACAAAAGTTTATCTGACATGCTTTTATTTAGCAGGTATATAGATTATGTTACAGATATTTGTGGAGGTTAGATTAATTACTATGATATCCTCATTCGTAGCACTCCAACGTAAGGCTGAAAGTGTAATGGTTTTTGGTAGATTGAATGTTAATCGTTCAGATAGAAACATTATAGATACAATACTAACAAAAACGGAAGTATATGGCAGTACCAAAGTATCCGTACACAAATACAAATTAATAATTTCTACGGAGGTTTCACCAGTGCTCGATGCGTTTCACAAAATACTTTTAAGTATCATATGCATGTACAGGTACTTGCAAATTGTCATCTAATATTTAAATAAAGTATAACATATTCTGCAAAACAATTCCTTTTTATTGTAAAGTGTGGTTAAACAAGATTTTCAAGGTAAGACTTGTATTATCACTAGCACACTAGAAACTTGGGAAAATTTGTGGGGCATGGAGTTTAACCCTAGTAAATGGACTGGGTCCTCAATATCAAAAGTAGCAGAAAGCCAATCCAGTTCCCATACAAGCTTCGTGGACAAACACTTTACCCTGATAAGGATGCAAACTACCTTGGTGAAGACATTAGCCAAGATTTCAGCTGGAATACACACATCTCCAGAATACAACAAACGCAAATAGAACACTAGGCTTCCTCAAACGTAACATCAAAACAAAACATGAAAATATCGAGTCACTTTCTTACAAAACATAAGTCTGCCCCACAATTAAGGCACACACTATCTGTATGATCGCCACACACCCAGGTTATTATACATCAGCTTGAAATGGTCCAGCGACACACAATCAGATAGGTCAAAAATGATTACTCTAGAAATACCAGTGTGACAGACCTGCAGAACAACCATAGAGAACAGCACCAAGCCTCCAAACTGGTTATGTTTTACAAAATATACTACAATCTTGTAGCGATCTCCTACCCAGCTATCTAGAGGTCCCAAACAGGTTGACAAGACATATGCACCCCCTTATTCTCCGCCAAACCAATGCAAACTCGGACTTCTTTAAGTACTCTTTCCCCCCATTCCACAGTCTTGTGGAATAGGTAACGCTCGCATATTGTAATCCTTCATGATCTTGAATGATTAAAGCAGACAGTGGCCCAGCCCAGTTATTAATCACACGTCAGTTTTTAAACCTTTTATTCTTTTACACTTTTTAACGGTTCTAGCAATTTTGATTCACTTTACTGGAAAAACTACAGTATCTTGCAGTAATCTTAATTTAAAATTTACTTTTACCCGTCGTGCATCCTGCCAATAATACTCGTGAGAGGTATGAGGCAATATCACAAGATAGATAAATAAATTGCCAAAAGGATATCTGTATGAAATTCTATTATCTCACTCTATATATATATACGGCTAAGTTGGTATTAGCAACATGGGTTTTGGGGAGGTCTCATTTCTCCTTGTTACATATTACAGCATTGGGTAATCTGCCTAGTGCAACTGACCCGCACAATAGAGTGATACGCGGAATGGACCATGAATTAGCGTACACTCTCTTTCTGATATCAGACTGATCGGTAAAGGTATGGGAATTCGGGGTTCCTGATTTGAAACCTGTCTGAGGAACAAAACATGTTAGTTGTCAAATCTGCTATTTACAAGGAAACATGAAAGACAGTGATGCGGTAAATGTCACGCTTCTTTCACAGTCGAGCTAAAAGAAATTGGCATATCATTAACAGGTTTTGTTACTACTATTAATACACACATTTTCTTTTTTTGTCCAACCTTAAAAGACAGACTATACATTTCTGTCGTAAACTTCTGAACTGAACGGTACATGTTCCTTTCATGAAAAGCAAATTAAACAGCCAAACAATAAAAACTAACAAAACATTTTATCACGAAAAGAAATCATGAACAAAAATAAGTTTGCCAGCTTCGTGTCATCACGTCCGTGCTGGTTATACAGAACAACGCCCATAATGTAGACATTAATATGATGCCATGAAGTGCAGTTGCAGGTTATTATACCTACATTAATTATACTTGCTCCTATGTTTAACCTTTTCACATCTGTTAAGAAAATGAAAAGATCTTAAATTCAAAACCAAGTAACAAAAAAACGTATGTGCATTTCATCCATGAGATAAACAAAACAAAGATCAATTCAAAGAAGCTAAATTATTATCATATATCAAGTTTTAAAAAAGATAATATGAAAATCATTTCATTCCGCCAAGATGCGTGAATACTGATATACTAGTATATGTCAAAGAAAGGTGTTGAAACTAGATGGTAAACCGTCAATAAGTAATTTATAAGTATAGCATTACACATTCAAATCATCGTCATGCTAAAGTGGTCATTACGAAGATCGTTATCGAAAACGGTAGATATCGGGATCGCATTTTCTTCGGGCAACGACAGATCGTTTTCTAAACTAGTTAAGAGATAAGGATGTACATATATACATATTCTAGCAATTCTAGCTACAACAACGCCAGTCATTGGTTAGATATTTGAAGTATATGTTTCTGAAGTATGATTATTTTTATCTTTCAGGAAGACGCTCGGATGGTGGCTTGTATTGTCTATTTTCGCAGCAGGCGTGGGCCTAACTTACATGCGTACCTTGGATTCCTCTCCGTTCGGTTATGTTACCACAAAAACCAACGCCACCTACGACTACGTCATAGGTATAAATGTATTGTGTATTTGTGCATATGAAAAACATTCTATTGAAACATCATTATGTAGACTAATTTTTCTTTCATTTTCTTGTAAACTTTAGTCTATTTTTAGAATTGTCAAAACTTGACTTTGGTGAAGCCCATTGGTCAATATTTTGTACTTGTAGACAGAATATTATATTGTTCAGTCAAAACTCGTGTTGCAAATAATTTCCATAGGTAAAGTAGGCATGGTTATTCTTTTAAAAGATTTGAATATAATGCATCCGATCTCGTGATTATAAATCTTTTTTCATGCTCGACTACATTTTGTGTAGAATCTTTGAATCCGTATAATATTAAAACATGAAATAAATTCTTTTAAAATAAATACATGTTTTCTATAAAAATGTTTAAATGACTTTTAATAGTGCATGTCTTTTGTTTTTTCAATATGTATACAGCAACAGGTTAAAACATTTCCGAAAATAAAATGATTTATAATCACGGGGTTAGGTATTAATCCCTATATCTGTAAGAACTGAATTTCTAACATTTTGCTTTATTATCGTTAAAGTCGGAGGAGGAGCCTCGGGAAGCGTTCTAGCGAGCAGACTTTCAGAGGATCCTAGAGTTACCGTTCTCCTCCTGGAGGCTGGGGGCGAGGAGTCGATAGATATGTGGAACCATGTGCCTCTTTGGAACCCAATACAACACGGATCACCAGCTGACTGGGGATATATGACTACATCTCAGAAACATGCGTGCAAAGCGGCTAAAAATCAGGTCAATTTCTATTAATTTCAGCATTTTCTGTTAGAATTGAAAGCACAAAGTTTAACGTAAAACATCATCATTCCAGTTACTTTTCTACACTTTACCATTTTATATTGTTCAAATATCCTTTAGAACAAATGCATCTCTATTCAGCATTAAGTACAAAGCATTGATGTGGCATATACTGTGCAATGTTTTATTGTCAGACACAAATTCGTAATGCGTTTTCTTTATGGTTTTCCTTTAAAACACTTCATTTATTTTCTGTTTAATTACTGTATAATCTAGTACCTACTGTCTGTGGTGAACAACTGTAGCGCTTGTTAATCTGCAAAATCAATCAGCATATGTAAATATGCAATGCAACGAATGTTCATTTCTGAAGTTTACTGAGCGCTTTTTTCTTCAAAATCATCAGTTAACCAAGTTCCTTGTTCTTCTTGTAGAAATGTCCGACACGACAGGCTAAAATTCTTGGCGGCTCTAGTTTGACCAGCAATATGATATATTCTAGAGGAAGTCAGCATGATTTCACAACGTGGCCCAACGACAAGGGCAAAACGTGGTCCTGGAGAAATGTTTTACCATACTACCTGAAGTCAGAGGATATGGTAGATGAGGATATGAAACTTTCGGGTATTTACAATAGTATATAGCATTTTACCATATTACCTGAAGTCAGAAGATATGGTAGATGAGGATATGAAACTTTCGGGTATTTACAATAGTATATAGCATTTTACCATACTACCTGAAGTCAGAAGATATGGTAGATGAGGATATGAAACTTTCGGGTATTTACAATAGTATATAGCATTTTACCACACCACCCAAAGGCATAATGAGATTAAATTTGGTTATTTAAAATAGTATATAGCATTTTACCATACTACCTGAAGTCAGAAGATATGGTAGATGAGAATATGAAACTTTCGGGTATTTACAATAGTATATAGCATTTTACCATATACCTGAAGTAGAAGATGGTAGATGAGGAGAATTTCGGGTTTACAATAGTATATAGCATTTTACCATACTACCTGAAGTCAGAAGATATGGTAGATGAGGATATGAAACTTTCGGGTATTTACAATAGTATATAGCATTTTACCATACTACCTGAAGTTAGAGGATATGATAGATGAGGATATGAAACTTTCGAGTATTTGCAATAGTATATAGCATTAAACTACATTGCCAAATATTCGGGTCTCGGTTCGTTTCTCAAGCTGGCTGGAATCAGGCTCCAAGGACGGGCATACCAGTAATCCGGCAAAACTGATTCTAATTAAGCAGCGGATTTTATGATCATGATATCCTTATGCATTTGGAAAATATTCATTATTGTAAAGATCGTTTTCGTTTGACAATATAAAACTTTTGCCAAACAACCTTAGGACCATTAAATGTTACATATTGAACAAATTTCTACGTTCTTCTGTTTCAAACGATAATAACAGTAGAGTCATGTTAAATTTGTTTCCTCACAGTTGTCTTCAACTGAGAAGTACCACTGATTCGTCTTCCTGTTTAGTCAAAAAAGTCTGATGCCCAAGTACTATTTCTGCAAAGCAATAACTTCATTTGAAAATTTGGACAAAGTCCAAGAGCAATTTTATTTACTAAAAGTACTGAAAGGGGTTTGTACATACTGAACTGGATGAGAACGGTGTTCATGATAAAACTTTGAAAAACATACAAAGAGATACAATAATTGTAATAGCCTTAATAAGATAGGAATTTATTATACATCGGATCTAATGTTGAAATCATCCATTCTCTTTCCAAAATTACTTTCACTAGGAAGATTTGTTTTATTCATTACACAGCTGTATTAATTTAATAACACGTCTGATATTTTCGGAGCTGAATTAATCATTTACTTTTATCCGGGATTAGCGTAACACAAAAATGGGAGTTTAATTAAGAATGATGATGGAATGTGCACATGGAAAATAATTCTCTCGAAATAACCGGACAATATTGGTTAGACGTTTACGTGTTATTTACGTTTATCATGAAATTACAAGACAAAAAAATGTAAATGCATCCGTTTATAATTAAGTAGTGTTGCAAGTATAGCAAGCGTTGGATGCGGTCTATGCATGTATTATATTTTATATATTGATACTGTAATTTGAACTTGGAAATTTGGTACTTTTTCATAATGGGTTCATCATTCTGAATACCTTTGAATAATGTGAAGAAAGAGCTAAAAAGGATGTGGTTAATTTGTTTTGTTTCAGGTGTATCATACCCACTCTGCACTGACAGAAAGGGTTTACCTATATCCAGTCCCTTGTGCATCTAAATATGGTGTTCGAACTACATTTTGTGCAAATAAACTTAAATCAAGAGACAATCGGTCCTTTGTATGCCGGTGATGAATGTATTGAGTATGCCGCCCTTTACTGTATGCCGTTTAATATAGTGAATTATTTACATTGCTACAATGTATTTGAAACTCATTTTTTAATTTGATGGGCAGATTATCATTCCACCAACGGACACCTGCCAGTTTCCGGTCCAGCATCGGAGGTGTCCGAGCTATACCAGATGTTTCTAACAGGAGCACGAGAACTCAAATATAAACCAATAGATTGCAACGGACGGGAATCAGTCGGTAGGGTTCTCATTCTGTCTTCATTTACAACTACTTATGCGTTTTAAAAATTTGGTCATGACTAACCATATATGTTGTTAAAACTATAACTCTTTGAAGCCACGATTTGCAATTACAAACGATGTTAACAAATATTTCCCTATATTGAGTACATCATCTTAATTTTATAATGTAAATATTGAACCATTGAAATATATGTTTTATTTATTAAAAGTTACTATGACCTGTTTGGTTTTTCTTTCACAAGGCTTCTGTCGACTTTATAGCACTGTAAAAGATGGAGAGAGATATAGCACAGCACAAAATTTTCTACGCCCAACTATGCCCAGGAAAAATTTACATGTTTCAACACATGCAATTGCTATAAAGGTAATTCAATTATGGTGTATTTCACAGCGTTGTTTTACATTTCTTGTAGTTTTAGAGATGAGCAGGTAACTAAAATAATCTGCAAACATTCTTTAAAAGTTTTTGAAGCAGAATGCAGAATCTTATTCAAGTTTGTTGCGCATCTTTTTTCAAAACAAGTCTTGAGCACATGCAGTTTAATGTTATTTAGTCTCCTTGTTAATGAAAATAGGAATTTTGTAAGAAGTAATACATAAGTCAATCTTGGGCTTTACCAGAACAATATACCTTTTTTATAAAATACAGGTCTTAATTTCGAAGAACAGAGCTGTCGGAGTTGAATATGTACGGAATGGTCAGAAACGTACGGTAGGTGCGAACAACGAGGTTATAGTCACTGCCGGGACGATTGGATCGGCTCACCTCCTTATGTTGTCTGGAATAGGACCTAAGGATCAACTGACCAAACTAAAGGTTAGCGTTTAAATATCGTACAATTATAATCACACAGTTTTGTAATGTTCATGTCTTATATTGATACATAAACCAAACAAAAACCCAAACATGATCATGAAATTTTGGCAAATTAACTGAAGCTATGCATGTAATAAATTTGATAATAAACGCATTCTTTACTGTTTTCGTCAGAAAAAGCAGTAGCATTTTCAGAAGCAAAAACCAGACAGAGCAATGAAAGTTTGGTAAACTAACTGAAGCTATGCGTGTAATAAAGTTGATAATAAACGCATTCTTTACTGTTTTCGTCAGAAAAAGCAGTAGCATTTTCAGAGGCAAAAACGAGACAGAGCAATGAAAGTTTGGTAAACTAACTGAAGCTATGCGTGTAATAAATTTGATAATAGAACGTCAGAGAAACAGTAGCTCTTTTAAAACCAAAACGAGATAGAACAATGAAATGCTTTTATCTTTTTTTGTGTTCACTTTCTTGTGCTTTCGATGGGCTTTCATGCTCCCTATTACAGATTCCAGTCGTGGCCGATCTTCCAGTGGGTTCGAATCTTCAAGAACATATAGTTTACAAGATGTCTATACAGACCAATGAATCTGTGGGGGTTACAAGAGAAATGGTGTTCAACACGGTGTCTTATTTGCAGTACTTAGCTCTAGGAAAAGGTAGGCTGACATACTTGTATTAATGAAGTTTTCCGTCGCTGAATTTCTAAAGATGATTTTCCACTGTCCCAATTTAACACATTTCTTAATTCTTTAAACCGTTGCACAATGAAACTTAACGAACCAAATATTTCTAACTCTGTTTATAATGTTTGGCAGAAAATGTATATGCGATGGGTACTATTTGTGTATGTTTCTCAATGAAATCGAAAGTTCGCAATACATGTACATTGTAGTATATTTCACGTAAATATTTCCATGAGTAATAGTTCTTTAAAGTTTCAAGATGATCTGCATCTTCACAGACTTATTATTAGTAGTGGAATTACATTTTACTATACCAGGCATGACTATTCTTAAATATGAGATGAGAATAATCATATCAAAAAAATAATTTGCATCAAAAAGCAAACCTGCTGCAGGTAACTACAAAATTAAAGAGTATTTAATGACTGAGGCCTTTAAATGTGCCCAATATTAACGTTTTGCGAAGTATTAAACAGCAATAAGCTATCATTTTGCAACACAAATGAAATATTTTGTCTGTTTGACAGGTTGGTTAGCAACCAGTGCCGGTATATTCGGCATTGCTCAGCTTAGGATGGACTCTACATCAAAACAAAAAGTTGCTGATGTTCAACTTTCTTTTTCTGCTATCTCAAAGAACTTGGCAGAAGAGAAGAAAGAAGAACCTAAAACTAAAGTATGTGTTATTAACATCTTACGATTTAAAGTTAACAGTCATAACTTATTCGGTTTACCATACAACTAGTCAACTACGCAACAGAAGCGATTTGAAAAGAAATAACATATTTCCACGTAGTGATATCACTGCTCAGTGTCTAAATTGACCCATCGCGATCTTATTTTAAAGAAATAAAGAACAATCACAGCACTGTTTCTATGATTTATTTTATGCTAACTGATGAAATACTGTGTTCTATCAGTGAAATAAAATCCATATCACCCACACTGTGAGTGATATAGGTCTGCTGGAACTACTTTTTAGATAACAAAGGGAGACAATTGTGATTATATGTAGCCTTCCAGTAATTACTAGTTGTCTCCCTTTGTTTCAATAAATGGGCGTCTGCTTTTTTTTAAAACATAATAAAAGTAAATAAAGCTGAAATTAAAATGGATCAAAACCCAAATGATTTGTTTTTGGAAGAAATTGATGAGGATACTTTGAGTTCACTTCTATACACTGATTTTGGTGAATCAACTGCCCTCTCTGGTGATGATGGAGCCAATGAACCACTGGTAAATTTTGATGTTATTAGGACTCCTCCAGCAGCAGCAAACCAGAGTAGATTTAAAGAAGTGTCTTCAACAGATGTCATGGAATTCCTGGAAAACCAAGAGAACAAAAACACAAAAAGAAAAACAAAAGGTGACATTGAACTTATAGAATCATTTTTAGCCTCAAAAAATGAGTACAGGAAACTTGAGTTTATACCCCCACTCAGCTGAATGAGTACTTGGCAGCATTTTTACTGTCTGTGAAAAAGAAGGATGGTGGGGAATACGAGCCATGCACTTTGCAGAGTTTTGTATCTTCCGTTGACAGGTATTTGAAAGCAAAGGGATACAAAACATCTTTACGTGACAGTACAGACTTCACTAAAACAAGAGCAGTCCTAAAAATGAAGCAAAAACACCTAAAATCTTTGGGAAAGGGAAATAAACCTAAAGCTGCAGACCCGCTGGAAGACACTCACATTGAAAAAATGTATGACAGTGGCACACTTGGGGACAGTTGCCCTAGTGCTTGATTCATTCTCTTTGGCTAGTATGCACTACCAACTTCGGAATGAGAACTGGCCAGGAAGTCCACGTCTGAGATGGGGGATGTACAGTGCAAGAAAGACGGTATGGGGAATATCTTGTATATGATACCGAAAGACAAACAAAAACAAGGACTGGTGCTAATGTAAGAGACACAAGGTAATTTCCATTTTAAATTAGTGTACTACTTTAGTACTTGTATTTAAAATAATAACGTGAATGTTAAATGAATTAGATAAATTTCAATCAATATTTACAATATTAGAATGAATGAACAAGTGAATGAATGAATGATTGAATAAATGTTCCTCCTTCAGACCAACAAAACCAAGGGCTTATGCTGTTCCTGAAGCAGGAGAAAAGGACCCGGTTCACTTTACAAAAAGTTTGCCGAAATGCGCCCAGTTGAAATGTTAGACCCAGAGAGTCCCTTCTTTTTGACCGTTGCTAACAGAACACCAAAGCATGGACAAGCATGGTACAAAAACAGCCAATGGGTATTAATAAGTTATATGGAATAATGAAGGAAATGAAGGCAGATGCTGGGATTGAATGTGAAAAAAGAATAACGCCTTACAGGTAATACTACTGACAGAAAATTAGTCAACATAATATTTTTAAAAAATGTAAAATGTGTATAAAAATATACTCACGACACCATTTGAACCGTCTTCTATACTTGCATCAAAATCTTCACTCCTTTTTGTTGTAGTTCAGCTCCAGTAATGAATGATGTTAAAAACCAATCCGGCTAATCCATCAAAATTGTAGGATGAAAATAATAAAACACCTCTACAATAATGAATGAAAGCTAACTGGAATTGGTCTAGCTCAAGTTTCTTGTACTGATCTTCATCCAGATTCCACATACATCAAAATCTTTAGCGAGGTGTTTATCCTACTAGTAGTTACTTCTGGTGATGACGATACAATACCAATCCGGAAAAATCTTCAAAATAATTCTGGAACTGGAATTGGTAAAACCAGTAAAACTCACAATTGATGAACTTCCGTGTTGATTATTTTGTTATCCTGAATATTAAAAAAAAATGAAACCGAAACATTTCATTACTGCATTGGGTTAACTGTTTGTAATGTAATTTTGACATAAATGCGACTATAGCCGTATCGGGTTACATCTAACTAAGTTGTTTAAAACCTAACACATCGTTCTAAAATTACATATATTCAACAAATACATCAATTTTTATCATTTAAAATAATAAAAGTGTATTCAAAATAAAAACTATAAAATTAAGACTTGTTTCCGGTAATCTCATTTGTTTTTGGTTCAATGTTTGCGGTAAAAGTTGTTTTCGGTAATCAGTAATACCGTCCCACCGTTAAAATAATGCACAATGCTCTAAAATGCAAACATTACTGATTGTCAGATTTTTGCGACTATTTATACGATATTTAATAGTCGCTTATTTAAATAACGTAACCAATCAGAAACTTTTTTTATGTAAGTAGTAAAGTACGTAACATTTTTTTCTTTTTCAGTGCACGGAAACACATGATACAGAAACTGAATGATGAAGGAGTACCATCACATCAAATTGTCCAAATCTCGGGCCACAAAAATATAAACTCTTTGAACAATTACAGTAAACTGAATCCCGAACAAAGCAAAGCAATATCTGATATTTTAACCAAGAAGGTTCAGCCTCAGTCTGTGAATGCAGTAACAACCCCAATGCCACTACCTTGTCTATCTGCACAACATGCTCACGAAAACGCTGAAGCATTTAATGTTCCTACATTGTCTCAAATGAATCCATTTCCAATGTTCATGGGTGCCACTTTCAATGGTCCCGTCAACTTTCACTTTGAAAACAAATCTTCAAAGTCAGTGACTCATTCACAGACTGCTGTCTGCACTGAGAGATCATGTCCGTCCTCGCCGGATCCAAGACGGTTCAAGAGAGTCAAGTACTTTTCAGATTCCGATTGTAGTGAATAAATGCACTGTATGTGACACTATGTGTAAATGTTCCAGTTGTTAACCAAGAAAAACTTTTGAGAGTTCCGTTTAACTTTCACAATCACATGTTGTTGTTTCACTGACACTGCAATTATTTCGTTATTTGTACGAAAACTGATAAACTTAGCTTGACATATGTATAATTCCATATTAATCCTTCGTAAATGTGACAAATCGGACTTATTGTCATTGTCTGACATTGTGTATTTACTAAATAAATCCAATAAATATCTAAAACATTTTCTCGTTTCGACTATCCAATATGGCGGACAAAAATGTATTTTGAACAGATATTCACACGGATTATCCGCGTGTGAAAAGGTTCGAAGACCTAAATAGTTACCTTCTTTCGTCATCAATTAGCTAAAATAAACAGAAAATTTGTTTGTTTTTCGTGGTATGGAATATATCTCATCTCGAAGTGATACTTTTGATATTTTCACTCCTTCGCGCTCGTGAAAATATCAAAATGTATCACTTCTCGATAAACCAATAAAATATATATCTAAATCATGATAATGTCTGACACCAATAGTGAAAAATAACTATTTACGTATTCACAATTATATTCCTTTTTTCAAGCTGGTACACATGTAAATCAAAACATTGCTGCCAATTAGCTTATTAAAGTATTTATCCTTAATAATTGGTTCACTACCTGGCCATGATTAACAATATGTCAGCACCCACAAGCAGCGGAGAGATAAAAACAAATTCATGAGCAAACGTATTTTATCATGTGAGAATATCTGTTTATGGCTGCTGGCAGTTGATTAGATATTTTTTTAACTTGAAGCAATTGTTTTCATATTTAAACGAACCTCACATTCTTTTCATGCTATCGACTGATCAAGATGTAGGACTGATATGTTAAGCCGCGCTAAAGTTGGCACTTGATTGATCTAAGCTACGGAATTGTAATGTATATACAACAAGTAGATGTATATTCTTGAAGTTCTTTTCTTTACAGACACATTCCTCAACTCAACAAACTAATGACACTTTAGAAGCGAATGGTTTCTCAATCACAATCGAACTGCTTCATCCGGATAGCCGGGGAACGGTTAGGTTAGACTCGAACAACCCATTCATCCCGCCTCTTATTGACCCCAAATATTTGCACAACCCTAAAGATATACACATCCTAATTAAAGGTGATTTTGTTTCTGTGTTCTGTTCTTTGTGTAATGTCTGTAATGTTTTTGCTTTGAATGTTTATATCAAGTCCTGTTTTTTTCACTTAGCTTTATTTGTACTCTTAGGTATTCCTTGTATTATAAGATTAACTCTTCTTACAGAATAGCATATAAAAATGGGAAAACATACATTTTATGTAAGAGTCAGCCCGGTTAGCTCAAAAGGTAGAGCACGATACTTGTAATCTCGGGGTTATGGGTTCGATTCCCGGGGCTGATCAACTAAAATTACTAACAGTCTTTCGGATGAGACTTAAACCGAGGTCCCATGTATAGGTGCTATACACCTGGCATGATAAAGAACCAGGGGTGTCTCTGGAATGGGGACGCTTTCTGGATCTTGCACTATCCCCCGAAACCTAAAATAACTAACCTCTTCTGGGGGCGTTGGTCATGTGGGAAACCGGTACCAACGATAAAACCCTAATATACATACATATTATGTAAGTCACTGCAGTGCACGTGATATTGACGTTATCATGACAAATCTAACTGTCGTGATGCATTCTTTTTCCCGCTTATTTTTGCCTCGGACCCCAAGACAACTTTTACTTTGGTGGTTATTTATCTCCGTTTCAGTGATTGCCCTTGATTGTCATGAACAATGCCGTTTACTACAGTTCTTTTATTTGGTTTATAGTGGGTCGTGTTTAAACAGGTAAAGAATGCCCTCAATGCGAATTTAAAGTAATTTTCATTTTTCGTTGCAGCCATAAAGGTGTCTATATCGTTTCTATCAACGTCCCCTTTTCGAGCTATGAAAACCAGACTATTTGATAAGCCTTATTCCCCGTGCATTCAGCACAAAATTAAAAGCGACGCATACTGGGAGTGTGTGCTGCGACACCAAGCTGTTGGCAATGGTCAGATGACTTCAACCTGCTCAATGGGATCAGGAAAGAGTGAACGTGCTGTCGTTGACACATATCTTAGGTAGTTGTTAATTTGGCTGGGGATTATATAGTTTCTTAAGACAATAAGACAACAATCTATATATATATTTGATTATTTATATCATGTGGCAGAAAAAGTGTCACAGCCAGGGCCAATACACGCCACAAATTTACTATAGGTTTGTATAGGAGCGCTGTCATTAACTCGCGATAACATTTTAACTAATAAAGTTATTTTAAAATCACAAACGGGATGATAAAATATAACATTTCCCCTTTTTAATGAATATTGTTTTATTTTTCTGAGACTTTATTTGTTTGGTCTTTTTTTACTTAAAACTCTACCCGTCGTTTTACTATATAATATATAGTAAAACGCCCAAAATGTCACAATTTTAAGTGAAAATTTTGCGGCTTATCTTCAATTTGTTCAAAAACTATAACACTTATTTTAAAATCACAAACGGGATTGAATAAAACAATCATTCTCCATTTAAGTGATATATTTTATATAAAAATAAAGAAAGAAGAGAATGGTCTTTTTTAAGGTTTTGTTGAACAGGTATATAATTTCATTTTTACGATCGGAGCTCGGTTGCTTCCGTAATGCTGGCCGAACACTTCCGAATGATTGATCTAACTGCTTCAGGCCATCGATAAGTTTTATGGCCGGACATTACGTAACATTTACCATGATCTTTAAAACGTTGTATATTGGGTTTTGTTTTACATTAAAATGCAAACTGGGTTAGAATCTTCAGTTTTTTGTTCATAAAAAGGCAAAACCTTTCATTAAAACCGGATCCATGAAACTTTCAGAATAATTATCAATAATATTATTTAGCTTTTTGATGTTAATTTGCAACACATAAAGATTCACTATGCATGCTTTTTATTTCGAAAAACTTGCACGGGTACTTTTATATTTTGTTTTACTTTCTCTTTGTCTCGAGTGAAAGGCAAGAATTCGCTCCGCTGAAATTGGTTTCATTTTATAGGTGTCAACATAGAGTTTCTTCCAGACCAAAGCTAGTTTTCATAATACACAGGTCAAAACCAGGTAGTCTTATTACTCGTATCTTTTTGTCTTTCATTTCTTCCCGAAGAAATAAGCTGATTATTACATTAACAAAAAGAGAAGAAAAAGAAACAGCAAGGTTTGATCTGTGTGCAGAGTATTAAATGACAAAATCTGTAAAATGTAACAGGTATTATTCTACTGCAGAAATGGAAAGTTTTTTCCTACAATAAATCCTTATTTCTTCTAAAATGTTAATTATATTTTCAAGCCATGTGATGAAAAATCACATACTTTTAAGGCATTCAACACAGCTTACTAGAGTATGTAAAATCTATTTGATATTCTGAAAGGAAACTGTTCTATTTCTCAAATTAAAAAGCCTACCGAAATCAAATGTCAGTCTTTATCAGATCAGGAATAACACTGATTAGGAATTTAAGATCGCAAAATAAAACAAGTTGCTTACTATTTACCGGGGACTGTAGGTCCATCTATTTACGTTTATAAAGCACACCATACTTTTTGCAACAGACTTGCCGTGTGCGTCTGTACTTGAAAATAACAGGTCTACAATTTTAAACATTCTCAAGAGCAAACGTTACGCACGTGTAAAGGGATTAGCCGATCATGAAAAATCAAGTGCCACTAGATTCATTCTCATTATTATGTCAAAATTCACGAATTTTGTAGCTTTTGGATTATTCTGTGACTATTTTTATGACTGATGATGTGACTGTAATGAAATAGTGCTCACTACTAGTTAAAACATTACTATTATTATTATTATTAATTGCAAGTAATGTGAATGATAGTGCTGAATTTTCTTTATCTTTGGTAGAAATGATAAAAATTAAAACATAAGATTTTCACAAAAGTTACGCGTCAAGTTCAATATCTCCCTTAGGCATATTCCAGTACAATCATAATCAATGATTTATGACCCTGACCGTTATTTACGGTATTACCGAACCGTAGTTGTTTCCGTAAACTCCTAATCCCCAAAACTTATCGATTGCCTGCTGATATACGCTTGACACTTTTTCTGCCGTATGTGTTATCATTTGTTACGCTATCAAGCATTTATGTGAGAAAATACTACCGGTATTTTAATGGGAAAATGATAGAACATATAGATATTTATCCGAATACAAACGATTAAACAGCTACATAGAGCAAATCAAAATCAGTAGTACAGTTGCTCAACAAATGGCATTGAGGGCTTTGCTAGGTAAAGCCAGTTATATGCAAGAATATGGGTTCAAGTAAGCCATTGCCGTCGAATGGTCACAATACCCGAATGAAACACACTGCACTCACTCAATTACCACCACTTTAACAAAAAGATAGAAAGGAGCTCTGAGGCTATCTTTGGAATCAAAATTACTTAAACGATCTTCCATTTCGAAAGCTAGTTCTAGTACTTCAGCACGATCGTTGAAAAACTTAGAAATGCCACATTGAGTTCGTTCTATACGTACATTGTAGTTAGAACTTCGGGAATTTTTTTTAAGTAATCTCGTAAATTATTTACAAATATTAATAATAATGCTACGTTTGTTTACCTATATTCACCATTGCTTCTTTGAACCATTGATATCTTCGAATATAAACTGTATTAGATCGTATATAACTATGATATGTTTGAAATATTAGTGAGTCAAAACAATAAAACTGAACCACAATTTATACATTCAGTTTCTGAAAGAGAAAAAAGACCTTTATGTAAAAGTAATACATTGTGTTAAGGGTTCTTTTTTCCAGGGTGCGGAATGTCACCAGTTTAAGAGTTGCCGACGCTAGTGTGATGCCATCAAGCGTGTCCGGAGATATCCTAGCATCAAAAATAATGATTGCAGAGAAGGCTGCTGACTTGATACGTGGACATGAAAGTGTGAGGTTTTATAGAAAACTTGCTGAGCGTGTTTTATCTCCTAGCTAGTTCAGGATTTTCTGCTAAATACAGCTCTTAGAACAGTAAAGATGATAACAGAGATGAAAAAGCCAAGCATGAGTGACTCTAAAAGTGGTAAAAATGCATTCAAAATAATTGAAAAAAGCACCTAACTTGCAATCAAGTACCGACTAAGGCATCATTTTACTGATTGAACAGAATTTGGAAAGTCGAATGCCGAATGTTTAGGAAGAGAATGTGTCGTTTATTTGAATCTTCATTACTGCACATGTGCAAACGGTTTACATAGAAAATGTTTTATCTAACATTTCACCATACTTTTATCGGATGCAGGGCAGTGTCAGACTAGAATGTTAACAGAAAACATATTATGTTCACCATTATATGAAAAATACATAATACAAACGTTGAAGTAGCCATCTTTAATCCTTTTATGCTGTGTAGGTGTCTGCATGAAACAAAATTCTGCAGGAATAGTTTGACCTCCATTTTTATAAAGTTTCAGGAAGACATTTGGCAATTAAAGCATTCTGCGCAGAGGCCAATCACAGCAACGACATACGCAAACTTACTACTGTTTAGTACTACTTGGCACACACTTCTAAATGTATTGCATAGTGCTAATTAGTAATTCGGCATGTTTGACTGTTGTTGTTTTTTGTGTTTTTTTTTAAGGGGGAAGGCTTTTCTGTCATTCCTGGGTCAGACAGGAATCAATTCTCATCAAAGAGAGCACTAATTGTTGCATCCATAACATGATTAGAAAACCAAACAAAGGACAGGCTGAAGTTTAACAGAACCCTGAATATATTTGAAATTAGCAATTCAGCTTTAATAAAATAAAATAAATGGCACCAAAAGATTGTCTTATGCTTTACTGTTCATCATCTCTTATTATAAAAGACTGGAATTAGGTGATTAAAGAGACATGTCATGGGTATATTTTGGAACACTCAAAGGCATTGTCATTTGGTATAGGGAGTGGACATTTTGTCCTATCGTCCTCTCGACAAATGTTCAAAAGTCGTCCATGATACTGCTGGGCAATATGTTTGACTGTTCCCAGAACACACAAAACTAATTGTAAAGTGTGATACATACTGAGACAGTACTTTATGACAGTCTTCGTTGCTTGTCCAAGCTATTGCTGATATTTGAAACCATTATGAATATTTTAATAATTCAGTTTTAAATTAAGAATTGAAACGATATCAGATAATTATTTTTTTAAGACTAAATGAAGAGAAATGCAATATATTTGTATTGATACGTAAATAAACGTTTGATAATGTGTAGCTGGGGCTTATATGGTAATGCAACTTTAAGCTAAATTCAACTGATATTTAAACTTGATGTTTTGAGGAGTAAGCTGACTCATATGTGTGATCGGTAGTTTTAGCATAGCACCTTTTATTTTCTTTTATTGTCTTATAAAGAATGCTATTTTACTTATTCCATGTATGCGAGTGATTTTTAAACACACGTGTACAACAGCTCAGCTGTTTAGCAGTATGCATGCACTCTATGCTAAAACTGTGACTGTTTTGTTTTTTCTGCGCAGCCTTTTTGTCATTGTGTACAAATATCTATTTGATTCCATCTCCAGTGTTGTAATTGTCTTTTACGAATGCTCCATTGATGTAAACATCTTTCGCCGTTTCTCACGGCACTTTCCTTAATTGCAACGTAACACGCAATTTTCGTAAAGTGTATTCACATTTGATTTCGTGTGATAAATCTTAAGTTTCACAAGCACTGCCATTATTGCTTCAGAAATGTTTTTTCATGTAAATTACGAATATGAAATTTTGTTGGTCCTGCTGACTTATGATATATAGATCCCACTACACTACCATTTAAAAGTAATGTTAAAGTAAATTTAAGTTTCATATACAGCCATTCGCAGTAAGCTAAAGAAATTTGTTTTTGATGATAATCAGTTTTGTATTGATGGCAATAGAATATTTCTTTTTATATATTGCAAAGATAATTAAATGTATGTGGTGTAAAAATCGTGTTTGTTAATTTATCATAATTAGATTATATGTATTAATTAGATTGCTATTTTGTTTTAATTTCATAAAATTCATAAAATAAATATAAAATATTTTCAACTTTTTCTTCGTAGTTGCTTCTGTTATATGTATACCAATATTCATATCTACTTCTTCAAACATCGCATTTACTGAATTAATTGTGATTCCTCACTAAACACGTTTTGGATGCTTTTCATATACCAACTACAATATAGAAGAACAAATGTCAAAGATCTCCTGACACGACTTCATTCTGTTATTAAAACAGTAAAAGATAAATTACAATAATGAAGTTGAATGAAAAAGTGATTTTACAAAATGGTAAACTATACTGGAAGACTTAGAAGTCCCAGGACCACAATTACAAGTAGCTCTTATTTTACCCAGAAAGACACCTTACCGGCAGAAATGACCTTTATTTGTACCAAAAACATTCATATCTTTGCCTTTTGAATCGAAAAGTACATGTTAGAAATGTAGCGCAGTATTTTTTTAATGATATTGCAAAAAATAAGAAAGGCTTTCTGGCAACTATTTTTAAATAGTTTAAAGGTAAAGATAGAAGATAAGAAAGTTCATTTGAAATTAATGTGTAATCATAATGAATGCCGTTGTAGTGGAAACAAGTGTGATACAAATGGGATACACAATTGCTGACGTTTGAATCATTCAATGCCTAAAAATAAAGTGTATAAATGCAACTTTACAAGAGGCAATTCATTTGATCAGTAACGGATTACACTCCCCCAGAATAATTTCAATTTCAGTATGTCTCTAAAATAGATTGCAAAGAACTAAGAGTTGATTATACATTGCATATCTTATTGACAATTCGTAAAATGATCCTTTAACAAACTTTAAAAATTTTCAGAACTTTTTTACAAAAGGCATCATTTCCTATTCCTCCGTAAATCGTCGTAAATAGAGTTGCAAAACAAGATACAGCACCTGTCATCACGAATATATAATGCAATCTTTCTGCCTAACCTATCGAGCAACAAAATGCATAAGCCAAAAGCAGGAAACTCCACTAAACTTAATAAAAGAGAATAAAGGTATACTTCGCTGCCGAGATTATTGGCATTCAACCCGTAGTACATCATTGAAAGCACCATCCTGTAGCAAAAAAGCATAAGCAATTAAAAAGTAATTAATGTACTTTTTAACATTTTCAGCTAACAAGGAATTATTTCAAAAGTTGAATTTGGTCCTAAATGTAACCATGTTTGCTCCATCCGTCATATAACTAGTTATCCCATTGTAACGTTACAGAAACGTAATCTAAAGTTGGAACAGCAAAGTCAAAAGCATTTCTTAGGCAGTAACTTACTTCATTGCACCTATTGTTTGAAATAATGACTGCAACATATCCCAACAAATTAAACTGAAAGAAGGAAAACAGCGAAAACGGGAATGACAAAAAGGAATAATTCAACCCCTTGGCCCATTAGCTTTTGTGTTTAAAATAAAGATTGGAGAGAAAATCATTGCAATTACAGTCGAGAATTACATTGTATAAACTTAGTGTCTTGCAAACTGATAATATGCACCAGTTGAAAAATACAGCCAGTGTTCTTACAACAAGAGATTTTTAGCGAAACAGATGCCAAGCTCTTCCTGTGTCTTATTCCTTTCCTAATGATCTAGAAGTTTTCCCTCTTGATGGCTCACTTCGGCTGCCCTCCTTAATACCTCTTCCGCTTCCTCCGTTCTACCGTTAGACAAAAGCCATCGTGGAGATTCCGGTATCAACCTGTATAGAATTCTCTCTTTAATATCATTGTGAAGACATTTTTAATTATCATTTAAAAGCCAAAGAATATTTGTCTACTTTCAAGTATGAAAATTAAAAAACAGTTTGATCGGATATTGAATAAAAGATAGTTCCTCTCCACATTGCATATTTATCTTTTTATGATAACCAAACTAAGACAATTTGTTTCACAATACTTCATTTAAAAGCGACGTTACAAGTAGTAGATCAAGTAGTTGACATTCGGGACAGCGACAGCCAGTTCAAGTTTTTCTACAGTCTCGTTTAAGGTAGGCCACGCCTGCTTAAATTACCAAACCAAGGGTAAAGAAATCATGAATATGTGTGCCCGCCCAAAAACGCATTGATGGTCCAACCACTTCCATCCCTAAGGTAATAAATAAATTCACATAATTTATGTTTCAACGAAATATACTTGCTATACGTAGTAAACGGCACAGGTCATACAATAAACTCAATAATCAATAATAAATTCTAGCTTATACACATATCATCACACGTACATATACTAAGCCCCTTATTCTATAAGCCAGCATACATATTACAGAGGCCGTAAGAACTGTCCCGGAATTCGCAGCACCGACAAGAAAGCACAGGAAGGGGTAGACTTCTTTAGACGTTGCCCAGTTTAGCGGAGTACTAAAGCAATAAGTGATAAAATGACCGAAATGTACAGAGTTTTCTTTCTGCCGCTACTGAAAGAAAATACAAAATTTCTTGATTAGACGAGTATTTTTTGAAGATGGCAGTAAAATAAGCCAAATTTAAAAATTGATTCTTACAGTATCTACTTCCGCTTGTACAATCTGTAACAGATATGTTGTCATGGAACAGTTATTGCTTAATTTGCGGAGTACCGATTACGTCATAAACGGTATATATCCGCGAATGTCAAAGTGTTAAATACTTTTAATTTTTAAAGTCGAATGAAAGGTTAGATATGCATTTAAGTAGTTGGTGCTTGATGTGTTTGTACCACCTTGTATTGTCCACCTGTTATTAGAGAACAAGAACATTTTTTGGAAATTATACGAATATTTATTATAATAAATATATGAAATTCTCTTTTCTTATAAATAATTTTCTTTAAAATGTGTTTTAGGCAGCCCACCATGCAGACCAGATGCTGCATACAACTACCTACAAAGGGTGCATTTTCTCCGTTGGGCCAAAATGGGACACCAAAGAAATGCCATATGTCTGCTGTATGTGCAGAGGTGTATGTGTAAGGACCAGATACTGTTCACAGAGCTAATACATGTATACCATATGTCATTTTTGTTTCTTCATTTAAATATAACAAATGAACAAGTGAATTTACTATGCAGAGCTGCTTTTGAATTCAAACTTGCATAGCTTTTGCCAAAAGTTGTTTCTTAATACTTGCTAAGTACTCACATATGTAATGCATATTTTTTTTTATAAACTGGCAGGACAATTTATTGAGTTTTATGTCTTTTTCTTTTACATGGATTCAAATATTTTACTTGAAAGATGAAAGTCAGTGCACTTGGAATGCAGCAGAGTGTATAATAAGATTTCACAATACAGCTGAATGTCCAGCTGTAGATGCAACATACACAAAATGGACTTCAGGTATATATCTTTAATGGTCTGCAATGGTTTCAGATACTCCCGAAAGTGCTTTTGTAAAAAATAAAAACTCTATAACAACTGAATGTCATCGTATGATATTTTGAGATTTTGAGTTTTGAATTAAGATCAAACATATATATTGGCTGACACAGTACCCTTTTTATTCCATAATATCACAAATTTGCAACATACATCTACTTCCTAAAGTTTGTAAACTGAATGCAGTTATTCTCATACAAAAAATATTGGTTTTTGCCAGTGTTTCTGCATTACAAAAGATTTCAGTACAATTTGTTTTATATTTGCTTTAGTTTTAATTTTTAGTGCCTGCAACATTTATGTTTAGTTTTCTTGGCACTCTCAAAATTGGTTGCAAGAAACTTTCTTTGTTCCAATACTCAAAAGCTGAGCAGTCCTCCTTATATTAGTTGATATTGTTTGGCTAGATTTGATTCAATGTCTGAAGTTATAATTCTGTCAAGGCATAAAGGCAGAAAAGCAGCTGAAGTCGCTGAAAAGCATACTTAAACAAATTCCTTTAAAAAATATTGGCTTCGAATAATTACGTAAGTATTTGATTTACACTAAAGTGAGGCAACTACAGTAAAAACTTAAATAGACACTGCAATCCTTTTCAGTGTCACGCATCTATATATCAAGTTCAAGGTAAGGTAAGTTGAGAAATCTGGCTGTGAGTCTTTCTTGCAGTACGTACGACATATGATATGTGCTCATTGTGTTTTTGAATTCCATATTATGCTTCATATGGTAACAGAATTTATGTTCAAATTAGATTGTTTATACATGTACTCTAGATCTATAACTGTCAAAACTTCGAAAGACCAAACAATGGAAGATTTGTCTGTGTGAATTTAAATGGGTTTTACGTTAAGGGAAGGGAGTGGATACAGAATTATTTCAAAACAAATTCATGAACGAATTAATTTTATTTATCTGAATACTTGTACGTTATCGCTTGTTACATTAGATACATGTGCAAGTACATAGTAAAGGAAGTATGTATTTAAGCAAACACTGTTTAAATAGATACCGGCATATGATAGATCATGAAATCTATTTATCCGAATACAAGCCATTAAATAACTACTAGTATATAAAGCATATTGAAAATCAATAAAGCCACTGTTAAAAACATTCGGCATCAGAATTTAGGACTTTGCTTTGTAAAAGCTAGTAATGTATATAAAAATCGTCATTTGGTTACGGTGCTGCCACCTTCTGGCCATATTTCCGAACACCCTAAGCTGAATCCAATCCGTTACAACGGTTACCCCTTTAACTTAAAGATTGCTATACAGAAACTTTTAGTCTCTCTTTTCAATTAGAATTACACTTTCATCCCAGAATATTGCAAAACTTTTAGTTGTCAAAGCAGGTGCGTTCTGTATGTATGAAATCATGACTAATATCAAAGAAATATTCCGATAAATACAGCAATGTTTTTACTGGCTTCTGTATATCTTCATTCATCTTTAGTTCTATGACCTATTCGAACCTTCAAGTATATTTGAGTCTTTATAACATTCTACTGCATTATATATTTGAAATATGTATGCATTCAGATAATGAAACTGTAAAACATTTTGTTCACTATTTTAGCAAATAAAATAATGTACACGTGCAAGCAATACAGATTCATAAGCGTCTTGTATAGGATAGGGAATACCATCAGTATAAGAGATGCCGATTCTGATGTGATGCCATCAGGCATGTCCAGAGATATCCTAGCAACAAACACAAAGATGACCGAGAAGGCTGCTGACTTGATAAGCGTTCGTGAAAAAGTAAGGTTTTAAAGAAAGACTCGCTGGACGTGTTTTAAACACTAGCTAGTAAAATAAGAATTATCTGCTATGAAATTTTAATAAAAAACCTAACAATAACTCCAAACATTATACATAATTATGTTGCTTAAAAGTTGATGGACTCAAAAGTATTTGCAAAACAAGGACTGAACTTGCAAACATGTACTGAATAAGGAGATGTAACAGACTTATTTAATGAAACGCTTTGAGAATCGAATGTCGAAGATGAATTTGTAAGTTTCTTCAATACTGTATCTGTAAAAATGAGATTTAGGAACAAAAAAATGCATGTAAAATTTCATCATACTTTAAAATTTACTGTTTGCAGAGCAATGCCATACGCGATACGCGAATGTACATGTATACAGGAAATATACGCTGTTTGGTTTGGTACCAAACTTTTTTTGCAAAAACACAATACTAGCGTGGCAATAATATCTATGCTGTGAAGTAGCACATAAATCGAAAATCATCTTCTGAATGCATGCACTCGTCTATTCGTCTTTTTTCCAATTTAATAAAGTTTACGTTTAAGGGCTTGTTATTTTTGTCTATTTCTATGTGGTTCAATAAAGCAAAGAAAGTTTAACATCAAAATAGGTTTTTGACTAAATAACTTATTCAAATGACAGTAATAGTACGCTAGCTAACGTTGAGCTCAATTATAGTGAAGGAAAAAGGTGATATCTGACTCATATGATGGCAGTTTGTAGTACAGTGGGTTTTTCACATTTTTATCTTTTTCATTACGGTTATATTACTATTTCTTGCATGAGATCTGCATGGTACACTTATATACATGTGCTCAGCTGTTTGCATGTATGCCAACACTCTTGGTTAAAAATGTGTGTCGTTTATTTCTTTTTCTACAGCCTTTTTCGTCACTGTATCCAAATATCCATTAGATTCCATCTCCAGCGTTGTTTTTGTTCCATCACTCGTGTAGTTTTCTTTTTCGAGTGCTTCATTGACGTACACTTCTTTCTCCGTCCCTTTCTGCAGTTTCCTGTAATAAATTATGTAGAGCATCGTGATACGCTTTCGTTGTCATACGGCAGAAAAAGTGTCAAGCGTATATCAGCAGGCAATCGATAAGTTTTGGGGATTAGGAGTTTACGGAAACAACTACGGTTCGGTAATATCCGTAAATAACGGTCAGAGTCATAAGTCATTGATTATCGATTGTACTGGAATATTGCCTAAGGGAGATATTGAACTTGACGCGTAACTTTTGTGAAAATCTTATGTTTTAATTTTTATCATTTCTACCAGAAGATAAAGAAAATTCAGCATTATCATTCACATTACTTGCAATTAATAACATAATAATAATAATAGTAATGTTTTAACTAGTGAGCACTATTTCGTTACAGTCACATCATCAGTCATAAAAATAGTCACAGAATAGTCCAAAAGCTACAAAATTCGTGAATTTTGACATAATAATGAGAATGAATCTAGTGTGTACTTGATTTTTCATAATCGGCTAATCCCTTTACATGTGCGTAACGTTTGCTCGTGAGAATTGTTTAAAATTGTAGACCTGTTATTTTCTAGTACAGACGCACACGGCAAGTCTGTTGCAAAAGTATGGTGTGCTTTAGAAACGTAAATAGATGGACCTACATGTCCCCGGTAAATAGTACGTCAACTTGTTTTATTTTGCGATCTTAAATTCCTAATCAGTGTTATTCCTGATCTGATAAAGACTGACATTTGATTTCGGTAGGCTTTTTTAATTTGAGAAATAGAACAGTTTCCTTTCAGAATATCAAATAGATTTTACATACTCTAGTAAACGCTTGATGTTGAATGCCTTAAAAAGTATCTGATTTTTCATCACATGGCTTGAAAATATAATTAACATTTTAGAAGAAATAAGGATTTATTTTAGGAAAAAAACTTTTCCATTTCTGCAGTAGAATAATACCTGTTACATTTTACAGATTTTGTCATTTAATACTCTGCACACAGATCAAACCTTGCGTGTTTCTTTTTTCTTCTCTTTTTGTTAATGTAATAATCAGCTTATTTCTTCGGGAAGAAATGAAAGACAAAAGATACGAGTAATAAGACCACCTGGTTTTGACCTGTGTATTATGAAAACTAGCTTTGGTCTGGAAGAAACTCTTATGTTGACACCTATAAAATGAAACCAATTTCAGCGGAGCGAATTCTTGCCTTTCACTCGAGACAAAGAGAATTGCACGGGTACTTTATATTTTGTTTTACATTTCTGAAATGTAAAACAAAATATAAAGTACCCGTGCAAGTGTTTCGAAATAAAAATGCATGCATAGTGAATCTTTTATGTGTAGCAAATTAACATAAAAAGCTAAATAATATTATTGAAAATTTCATGGATCCTCGCTATAAAGACGATATCATGTATATCCGGTTACAATAAAAGGTTTTGCCTTTTTATGAACAAAAAACTGAAGATTCTAACCCGGTTTGCATTTTAGTGTAAAACAAAACCCAATATACAACGTTTTAAAGATCATGGTAAATGTTACGTAATGTCCGGCCATAAAACTTATCGATGGCCTGAAGCAGTTAGATCAATCATTCGGAAGTGTTCGGCCAGCATTACGGAAGCAACCGAGCTCCGATCGTAAAAATGAAATTATATACCTGTTAAACAAAACCTTAAAAAAAGACCATTCTCTTCTTTCTTTATTTTTATATAAAATATATCACTTAAATTGAGAATGATTGTTTTATTCAATCCCGTTTGTGATTCTAAAATAAGTGTTATAGTTTTTGAACAAATTGAAGATAAGCTGCAAAATTTTCACTTAAAATTGTGACATTTTGGGCGTTTTACTATATATTACATAGTAAAACGACGGGTAGAGTTTTTAAGTTAAAAAAAGACCAAACAAATAAAGTCTCAGAAAAATAAAATAAATATTCATTAAAAAGGGGAAATGTTATATTTTATCATCCCGTTTGTGATTTTAAAATAACTTGATTAGTTAAAATGTTATCGTGAGTTAATGACAGCGCTCCTATACAAACCTATAGTAAATTTGTGGCGTGTATTGGCCCTGGCTGTGACACTTTTTCTGCCACATGCAAGTATATTTGCATTTAATGTGTCATTTGAACTTTAAGTTTCATGCTCACTGGTAGATTATGTATTGAGGAATATATTTTCATGTAATTTGCGAATATGAAATTTTGTTTATCATTCTTATTATATCTAGAGCCTTCTTTCACTACAAACATACTAACAATTAATTTTAATTAAACCCGGCTTTCAAATATAACCATTTTAATTTAGCAAAGTAACTTTCTTATTTTAGACAATTGTAATGATGTTTTTTTTTTCATTGCAACGCATTCTTTTTATCTATTGCGGGGATTATTTTGTGTAAAGATAGTGTTTGCTAATTCTTCATATATTAGAATGTATGAATTGTCAATTTCAGAAATAGATAAAAATATGTCTGCGTATTTCATAATTACTTTTTCACTATGTAGTAAAATTTTAGTTAACATGACTATGTTTTTTCTATGTCTTGTTTAAGTTTTGTACGTGTACTTTCTTAATTGCTTTCACACATTTACATATTTACATCATAAACCATTGTACCATTAAGTGCAAGGTGCAAAGTTTTGTACGTGTACTTTCTTAATTGCTTTCACACATTTACATATTTACATCATAAACCATTGTACCATTAAGTGCAAGGTGCAAAACTCTAATCGTGTTCAATTACAAATTATATCCCTATTTGTAATAGAGTTCATCACTGAGTCATTTAAGGCACACTGGTGGGGATATGAATCGCCAACAGCTGATAAGCTCTAGTTTACCTATATTCAAGGATGGATAAAGACCAACGTGGCACGTCGCTAATATAACTGTTTTAGATTTACATGTTAATTGAAACAACCAGCCGATTATTAATTTGTTTGATCCAAACACCTGCCCGGTCAAAATATCACACTATAGACTGCTATATATGAGCTCGAAAACAAATCACTCCGTAAATCGATGCAACATATTGTTATTATTTCCTGTTATGATATCGGGTTTCATTTTTAGATACAATATATATACATAAATGTTAGATAACATGCCTTTACTATAGAACTAATGCAACCACTTTCGTCTTCTTCTACTAAAGAGAAGATAGTAGCCTGTGCGTCTCCAACTTAAATTTCTTAAGTCCAATATTAATGTAAAATTGAAATACGAAAATCATATTGAAAAACATTGTATACATTGTTCAGAAGTATCAAAGACGCTTACTTTCCAAAGTTTTCGGCATCTTCAATTGATTCCGGGAGGTCTTTGTGGAGCGTTTCAGGTAGAATCAGGGCCATAACACCTGCTGCTATACTAGCTGCACCAAAAATAACTAGTGGAAGAGCACGTCCAATGTCTCCTGATACAACTTTATTCTGGGTTTAAAGCAGTGGATTGTATAGAAATATGTTACAGCAATGAAATATTTTCATTTAAACAGTGATTATCAAAAAGTTAAAATATCACACTGAAAGATCTAAGCATCAAATATAAGTAATAATTGTTAAATAATTAAGTAAGTAGTCAATGTTTTCCCTTGCTTAGTTTAACACATATGAGTATGGAATAAATATAGTACAGTTTGACTGAAACGGATACACTAACCTGCAACAAAATCACACCATGGTTAAAGAGGACTCATAAGTCTTTCTAATAAACTTAAACCTGACAATTATCATAAAAACTAAATTAATGTTCATCAGTATCTAACCAAATGTAAGGATAACCGCCCGTAAGTTAAAACTATTTAGTCCCGTCATGACCTTTTATGTTAACAAATCAGTTCGGAAAGAAATCTGCAAACTGAACCAAAATTACATTTCTTTAAGAACAAATAATTTATGATTGAAACCCGTTAATCCTAGATAGAGTGCTGGAGTATTGAGCAAATGCTAACCATATCTGCTATATAAGGCGCCAATATTCCTCCAATACGTGCACAGCATGAGCTTGCCCCCATTCCAGCATTCCTTACAACAGTTGGATACAGCTCAGCAGAAAATACGTAGATAATTGCGAATGCTGCAGCAGCTCCTAGTTTTCCAATCATTGCGAGTGTGACCGTTACTGCTTGTAAACCTATGTAATAAAGAAGAAGAATGCAAAAAGTTTTCGTTCGGAAAGTATGCTGTATCTGTCACTTTAGATCTCTTCGTCTAATTGTAAATTGTCATAAAGTAAACGCTATTTACTATAAATCACATTTGTTTTTGTTTTTGTTTTTTATATTGTAGAGAATTAACACATGGTTATCTTTTTTAAGATTACAATGTTCCGGCTTTTATTCCACGCGTTAAATTGGGCTGTTAGTAACCTTTTTCGGTAGTTAAGGAAATTAGTGAAAATTAGTTTCTTACCATTAGGAACAAATCATTCAGATTTAAGCAAACACTACCACGTCTATATATTAGTCTTTTGTTGATTTGCAATAAAGGAAAATTTAATTGAAACTGAATTTATTGAACACCATACGAACTTACTATCACCACCGTATATTGTTGTGAACACTGTGCAAACACAAGCCACGCCCCCAGAGACCATTGATAGAAAATGAAGCCACTTCCTCCCTAGTCTGTCTAAAAACAGTATGCAAAGCGTGTAAGCGGGGAATTCCACGAGCCCAGAAATTGTAAAATTAAGGTAAAAATTCCCACCGAGATTGCCAGTGTTTAAAGACAGTCCATAGTATACCATGCTAACTACCATCCTGAAATTTAAAAAAAAAAACAGATTTGTTAACAAGGCTTTGGTGGATGAATAGATACATACAAAGGTGATACTAGGTGGTATTTCCATTGTGTTCTCAAACAATGGTCCAGGAGTGACCACTTAAGAAACAAAATACTTACCACTTAAGGGACGAAAGGCGGAACGAAGACAATGTATCTCTATTGTCTTAGACCACACCTCCTATCACTTAATGCGCGCGGATGGACGGACGAATGTTTCAATAAAGTGTTACTTAAGTTGATATCCTATTGTTCTCCGGTGTGTTCTTTTTACCAAACTAGCAGCATAACAGACGGAATTAATATAATATAAGTTAAGTGTCGTCCTTCTAGTCACGTAAGAATATATACGTAATATAAAATCAGACGGACGGTTAGATGTATTGATGGATGGTCGGATGAATGTTTTCTGGCTATTTGCAGACGGGCGGATTGATTGATTGTTTTTATCGTCCTGTTAATATCATATAGCCCAATAGCTGTATTTCCATACAAACGAAATAGTTGACTGATATTTTGGCGCTTTTTTAAAATTATTTTGTAACTTGTATTAATTCTATGATCACACACAAGACATAATGTGCAATCTTATGCTGATACCGAAATGCTATATAAAACATTCAGTTATACTGACTTCTATACTAAGTCTAAACTTACCAATTAAAAAATATTACAAGCGTTCTCACGGCCATAACTTTAGAGCTAAATAAATGCCAAAGTTTTCCTTTTGGAGCACTTAAGTCAATTGTGTTTTTGTCAAATATCTTTTCCGGAAGAGAAACTTTGTTGACCTCGGCTGCTTTTCTGATAATCTGCTCTGCCTCTTCAAACCTGCCTTGGGAGAGTAACCACCTTGCCGACTCTGGTATAATGCTGAAGTGAAACACAATGTTACAATAAATGTGACGGTGAACAACATCCATTACCTGGTGTCAAACAACAATTCAACAGGTGTTTAACTTAGGTAGGCAATTTGTATAGAACAGTTGGAAGCTATTTTTCAATTTTTAGTAAAGCGACATTGACCTTGACCCTAAGGACACCAAAAACAATAAAAAGCTACATCTCATATAAACTAAAGGCAATCAAATGCTACATCTTATTCTAAGCTACCTACAGGCAATACCTCATTTCCATCTTGTATTATTGGCCGGAAATAGTTTTTCTATTTTCAATAACTGCGACCTTACCCAAATACAATCCAATGCTACATTCCCACACAAGCTACCTACACATCAATACTTACGCAATAGACATTTTCAACACGAGGAAAACGTTTTTCTACTTTTGGTAACAGCAGTATTGACCTTGACCGCAGGGACCCGAAATGCAATCCCAAGCTACATCGCCGTATAAGCTACCAATTTGCATGGCAATACTTCTTTCCCAACTCGAATTATCGATCGGAAACGTTTTTTCAGTATTTAGTTGCAGCGATCTTGGCCTATATAGCGTTTATAGCTACATCTCAATAGGATACCTGCATAACAAGTTTCATGGAAATTTCTCATTCCTACCCCAAGTTATTCGCCGGAAACCGTTTTTCTATTTTTGTAACAGCGACGTTGACGTTAACCCAAGGGACGATGAATGCAATGACAAGCTACATCTCCGTGTAAGCTACCAAGTCTAGATTCTAAATCTCAGAGAAAATGTTTTAAGGCTATATCTATATGTCTATAATGACACTGATTGAAGTACGTATCATCAGCTTTATATTCTGTTTGTTTGTTATTTACTTTTATATATTTAAGGCACAGAACAGATAAGCATATTACAAGAAATACGAGAGGTATAGGACATTCGGGAATGCAACCGCCATCTCAATGTATCTCCAGTCACGTAGTCCATATGCCACTCCCGCCAACAGCAGTAAACCAATAGTGAAAAAATATTCGACCACTATTCCAGCCCACATTCTTTTAGAGGGACCAACAAGTTCCATTCCTATAAATATTAGAATACTTGTTCAGAGGTATGGCCCAAATAAAATTTAGAACATAATTACATGACCTACATACATCTTGTTCTATATTTCATCAGATCAAAGCTGTTTACAACTAGAGCTGCTGAAATGATATTTGACTTATTTCAGATTTGCATATAACCAATTGGATACTAATATTACGTTTTAACGTCTTGGAATTACATAAGTAAAAAACGATGAAATACAATAGTATTAAGTATACAGTAGTAAGTTCATTCATTATTAATATCATGTGACCTCTTGACGGCAGCTTGGTCTCCGAATGACCGTCAAGTTAATTGGGACAACATGTCTGTAATGATACTCACCTATGACGAATGCAGTCATGAATATTCCAGCATTTGCTGCACCATTCAGAAACCTTAAGGTAACGAAAACGGCATAAGCTTCTGCCCATGCTAGCCCTATACTTGCTCCAATGTTCAATATGAAAGATATCAACAGGGTCTTCTTTCTGCCAATGCTGAAATAGGAATTACCACTTTAAAATTATTATTAGTTCAACAAGACATTTTATATTAATAAGGATGTCCGAGCATCTTCGCAAAAGTTTTACTCTCTGTGTCGAGCTTGCTATGAGGGGCTGGAAACAGTATAGCCAAGCATGTTCCATACGCAAATAAGATAATCACGTAAGGTCAGGATTCCACAAAAATACACGTGCAAAGCCTTGAACTTAAAAGTAACAAGGCCATAAGCCTAGGCAAAATGCCAAATGATGAAACTTAAGAGCGCTATAAAATATAATGATTCAACAGATATTGTGGAATTGATACATTATTTGGGTTTTAGATTATTTATCATATTGATAAGTTACGTAAACACAAAGCAAAGTAATTGGAATCATTGGAATGACAGTGGCGACCATACTGACCATTTTTACGCATCAATGTTTGTACAAATTGATAGTATGACTCACATGTCCGATATGATACCAAACACAAAGGCGCCGACCAAAACACCGGCAAAGAACAACATCTTGGCAAGAGACGGTAGAAACTCGTCGTCACAGATAAGGTCGTACTGAAACATAATTATGTCAGCCACGATGTTTGAATATGTCTACGTGAGCTGTAAAATATACATTGTATATAAATTCTTTATTATTTTCTAACAAAACTTACACACTGTAAATTATGGCAAGCGAAATACACATCAATCCTATAAATATTGGTTTAACTGTTAAACCAATACTTTAACACCTCTTAAACTCATAGTTTCATGTGCCCTTTGCACAATAATTCTTAAACCGTGGTTTAAAGTCTTAAGACATAGTTTAAGAGACAACCAATCAAATTAGCTTAAACCACGGTTTAAGGTGTCACGTGACCCGATAATTTTTTTATCTTAGGCTTTAATCTGTGGTTTAAGACTTTATATGCCAAGTGCACAATAATTTACCTAATGTTTACACCTCTTAATTAAACCCAAAATACGATAACTGTTGCTTCTATGGAAGGTCAAACATGTCTTAACCAACTATACGGGGTGTGGAAAGGATATAGGATAGGTAATCTTTCCCATGCATAATGCTGTGATAGTGTCAACATTTGAACACTTGACTTTTTCATATTTAAAATACAGGTACATGCTGAAATGTTCGACAAAAATAATTTGATTAAAATATCTAAAAATAAAAGATTGAAACTTTATCTTTCTGCTGAATGACCTCAGCCAAGAGCCCGAACTCCTAGATGTTAAACCCTTGCTATTGTTACCAACTATCTGTCCGTCCGTCTGTCGGAACGTTTGGCTGAAGATTAATGGTCCTGTTACAGTATGTACAGCTTTAGTCATCATTTCATATAAATGAATTATTATCTTAGCGTCAACTTTTCTCACGGGATCCATTCTCATCAACATTGATCTGACTCATAGAAAAAAGTCTGCATGCAAGCTCCAAAAATAGATAGAATCCCAAACGTTTTGGTTCTCACGTGAAATTAAACATCCATCATGGCTGTCTTGTTATGTTCACTACCCGTGCGGCATAACCCATTGGATGCTGTTTTAGCCAGCCAACTTCTCTTATTTAACTATCGTGTAAGATGTAGTTACTTACCTGTTACATTAAGGACGTATAAATTTGTTTTTGACAACGCACAATATTTTCTTAGGTAAAAAAAGAATATTTTACTACCCACTTCTAGTCTGACCTGGCACCGTAAATAAATCAATTACATTTGACCTGTAAATTCAGTGTTTCGATCTATAACATATCTCAAAGAAGTTAAAATCTCATACTACTCCGGAAATGACCGAGCCAGTCCCGAAAATGCTGGAATAATAATTTTGCGGACATAGAGTTATGGTCGGTACATAGCGGGGTTCGAATCAATGACCCTTAATCAGTGAGAAGTTTTGTGTTACGGACCGCAATTTGTAGAATAATTTATATTATCATTTAAGACTACTGTAGCAGAATTTAATTTTCTTTTTAGAAGTTTGAATATTTTTGGAAATATGCTGAAAATCTGTTCTCCCTAAGAGTAATTACATGAAGGAGATCTTCACATACGCATGCTGCTGGGCAAAAGTTACGACTTTTGGCTAAGTCGTAAAAAATAAATAGTCAGCTTTTTATTCTTAAGACCTACGATAAGCCTTTGCATACATCAACTCAATCTATAACAGTTATTGGTTGCTGGTTACAAAGACCAAAAATATAACATTTTTTTGACACATTTCTGTCTGTACATTTTCATATCCCAAACTGAAATCACTTTCCAAGCTAGGTCTCCAAATACATATGCAGGTAAACACCAGAGTTCGATCCTCACCAGTGCCCAAGTAGAGATAGTGTCCTTAAGCAAGACACAATTAATTCAACATTTCCTCTCGCTGTTTTCAATGTTAATTCCATCTGGAGTGAGTCTCGAGAGCGATAAATAAAAGTTGTAAGAAGTTGAGAATCGAGAATGAACAAATTAATATAGATTAAATTCAAAACAAGGTAGTCTGAAATTCTCGTATTTTTGTCTTTCAGTACTTCCTGAGAAAATGAAATTATTTTCGTTATCTTCGATCTTGAAACTTTCATTGTGAAATTTTAAAAAAACAATGCGCATAAACAAATCTTGAATTTTGTGCAGACCTTAAAATGACCTTAACTATGAAAAAGATTACATAAAAAGTTGACATATTAGCACATCTTGCTTTTTACATGCCAAAATAACATCTGATTTACTAAGCACTCATGTTTTAACGTGCAACAAAAAAATGTTCACACGTTTTTTCGTTGAAACGAACAAACAAAATAACGCACATGCAAATAAATCAACCGATAATCTATGTTCTCGAATGAACACATAATTAGATTTATTACATCGTCAACAAAATATACTATCACTGGATTATCTAATTTTGCACTAAACATGATCAAATTCGTTTATAAAGACGTTTCCCATGAAATTGTGCTCGATCACCGCTTTAAACAATTTTATCATTGCTATTACTTTACTGGAAATAATGTAAAAGATACTGTTCACACACAAATTCCGCGCGGAATTTGGAAAGGTCACGTTATACTTAAGGGTTAAATAGGTCGTGTGATACTTAAAAAGGTTACCGTGGTTTCAGCTAATTTAATTGGTGATCTATTATATTATGGGTTTAACAGACTTTAAACTACGGTTTAAGACTTTAAACGTAGGATGGGAAAGAATACCGAAATCGATATTTGAATATTCGTATAGCATTTTCGAATATATTTTTTGGTATCCGAATTTTACATGTCCGAAAAATCGTATTAAACTACACATGCGTTTGAATGATATACACTACTTGCATTCATTAATGGTCGAGTTTTGTTTTCTGTTTAGGCTGACATTCTTAAACAATAGAAACAAAAAAAGGAAAACGTCGAGTTTCAGTCATAACCTGGTGATAAATTGATTGATAAGATTTGTTTACACTGGAATATTGTCATTACGCACCTCTGACGGATATATGTCCCTTGAAAAGTGTAATAAACACGTTTTGTCGATTATTTTGGCAAAGTTTCTACAGCACAAATGTGGACAACTATCGGAACGAAAATTTAAGTATTTACTAGTTTACTATTAATTTTCCGTATATCTAGAAGGTAAGCTGTGGAAAAATATTTTAAAGTCTCGTAAAACATCTTTTCGCGGTCGATCTTTTACTAGTTGTAGTACGTGTTAATTTTATGTGATCGCGATTGGAAAATGATATACAAAATGTAATTTTCTCTTTCAAAAAAATGCAATAAAAAAACTCTCGGCAGTTGCGTTATTTACCAGTTTTATTTATTTATTTGATATTTATTTGAGTCAAATCTGCATACATACATACAATGCATTTCATATACAAAGACCCATAAGACTCTTATACGCAGCCAGTCTTTTCAGACTTATAAATGACTATCACAGATATTAGGTACCAACTATATCTATTATATACTAAAAATAAAATTTTTCATAAATAGTACTCTAAAAGTGATACATATTTATTATCACAGTTGGTACTGAAAACCATAAATATACAAGGATAAAATTTGCGAAGCTGGCATTAATCCTGACTAGTTTAAGCCTTAAAACTGCTCAAAGAGAATTCATATAAACTTTGACAACATAAAAAACAGCACAAATGTGCATTAATGTAAAATGTAAAATAACTTGCAGTCGACTATCTTTGTATCTACTAATTTAAGATTAATGGTTAATTTGAATAGTAGGTGCGAGACAGTAATTACACGTGTCAACCTGTAGCAATGTTTGCAATTTAAGATCCGTATAAAACAAGTATATATGGTCTGAGGGGTTTATTTCGATTGATTAACTGATAAATAAATCTTGAATGAAACTGATATTTTAAAAATAATCCAATATGCGAATATTCGAACACGAAATTTGCATTCGAATATTCGGAAGGAATAAGAATATTCGAATAATCGAATATTCGTTCCCATCCTTACTTTAAACCACGTAGAGGTTTAACACTTTAACCTATTGTTTAATATACTTATTGTGCACTTGGCACGTAAGCGCAAGGTTAAAGCTTTAAAGCATTGTACTGTATATGAATAATCGTTTTAACGGGTCACGTGACATTTTAAACCGTGATTTCAGGTAATATAATTTGTCTCTTTAATTATGGGTTAAACAGACTTTAAACTGCGGCTTAAGACTTTAAACCACGGTTTAAGATATTATTGTGCAAACAGCACCTGAAACTAGAGGAATAATAGGTGTTGATCTATGGGTTTAACAGTTAATACTATAGTTGAAAGGATTAACGTGCATTTCGCTTGCTATACTAAATGGCATTGTATTTAAAAGAAAGGTTTCAATTCCTACGTGAGGTCATATTTACCGAAACAGACTTCGTGCTTAAATTATGAACTTACTTCTGACGTAAACGTAGATTTGAAGTTCGTTTCGTCATACACCCATTTAGAACATTTTATTTCTGATGCGTTGATTGGTTTGTTGTCGTCAGTATATCCGCTAGTATTCGAAGCGAACATTTGACATTCATGGTATATCAACTTCTCGTCCTTTGTTGGGGGAATAGTTTTGTTGATTAACATTTGGTGGTAGTCATTCTGTACTGCATAGGTGTCATTATCATACCCTGGAATTGCACACCTGTTTGGTGTGGATAGATTTAAATAGATATTCATTGAATAAGAACAAACAAGTTAGATTTATTTAAAATCAACATGACATAATGATTGTTAATATACACACTTTCAGATAGTACGCTGTGGTTTTACATTATTATCAAATTTACTTCACAATCATTAACGATATTGTATAATGTTGGCGCCATAATAATAAAAGTAATTTGCATTTACCATTATGATGTCACCCATAAGAATCTTCTGTATGTTCCGAAGTATTTAAAAACAATTGCTTTTGAGTGTTAGGATAACTTTGTTACAAGCAGTTAATAATTTTTCAGATAAGGTTAGTGTCTTTTTTTACAGTACATATTACATAGATGAGAATTCGTGTCATAAAATCTCACCTGTGATTGGGAACTCCAAGAACAAAGACTGATATAACCATGAATATGCCAGAATTTATGGCTGGCAAACAAAGTAAGAAATATAATCGCTTTTGATACGTCCCAAACTCTCCTATTTGTACTAACACTTCGTCAAACTTCATGATTGTAAATGCAGGATTTTCAATGTTTCATTTAAATTAGCTTTAGAATATATTTTATCCTTGCTAGATCCAAGTTTGATTATTGTTTTAGTCGAAAAGGCAGCGACAGTAAGACTTTAATGATTGTGTGTTTTTCAGAACTGTTTTCTTGTACTTTTCTAGCTTCACGACGGACTTCATAAAATCAATTAAGGATATAAAGAAAGTATCCAAGTTTTAGTAAACATTCATGTCCGCGAACAGTGTTTGCAACTGTCTTAAAACTTCAACACAAGTATCTATATAAGATAAATGCAGGTTATCTAAGGAGGTTTACTTTGTTTGAATTCAACACTTCTGCCTGTCCTTCTTCAGATTAGAAAAGGATGGTGACGATACTGGTTTACATAGTAAAGGGACGGTATATACAGAATGAAATCATAGGTAACGGTCTGATTTTGAAAGCCGATCATTATGTTTGTTTAAATCGCCAATAGCTAGACGGAATGACAATGTTTCATAGTACCCATATAACATCTGCTCCGGGTGTCCTTCCTAAGAACTTGATGAACTAGTAAACCACAAGTGATATATTGATAAATAATTGTACTTCCTTAAGGGCCTTCCAAGTACCAAAGTGGATGGGAAGGTAGAAAACTAAAATTATCAAAATCTCTTTAACGACAAAAAGCAATTCAATAAAACTTTTCAAAAATAAATGTAATTAAAGTATTTTTATTTTACGTATGTTATGTAATGTTAGGAAAGTATAGAAAAATAGCTAGACCTAAAAATTCCCTAAAATTCTATTTACATCCTAACGCAAAAACTAAACAACACAGAATATTGTTTTAAATATCAACAAACGCTATATGATACTAAACACTATTTTGTGGTCTGGCTTTTTTTTCTAAATGTCCTAACGTTTCTTAACATATGTAAAATAAAGCTACTTAAATAACATTTATTTGTGCAAAGTTTTATTGAATTGCATTTTGCCGTTAGAGAGATTTTGATAATTTTAGTTTTCTACTTTCCTATCCACTTTGGTTCTGTGGAAGGCCATTAAATATAGATCTTAAATTTGCATGCATTGACGTGACGATATAAGTACTACATATTCAATGCGTCACAAAGCGAACGCTGAAAGTGAAGCGTTTACATGTAACTTGTTTTATTGGCATTTCATGTTAGGTCTATGAACACATTATATTAGGTTGACTAGGTCTCAAAGTTGTATCGAAAGTAAACATCTAATGTGATACGGTGTTAACTTTAGTTTCTCATTTAACAACACTAAAACAATTCTTAGCGGTTGATAGACTTCTAATAGATTGAAAGAAACATATTACGTTACAATTATTTTACATCTTTATAACAGTAAAATGAAATGAACTCCATTATTAATGTGGGGTGAGATGTTAATGTAACGTAGTTTACATCATAGTGGACACTGATTGCCCCATACTTGATGTAGATAGCAACGTTACTATTTTGCGCATAAGACTTCAAATACTGATTTATATATTTGAACTTTGTAGCTGCTAGTGGTATCAGATTATATTGTCTATACACAATTTACATGTCAGAAATGCTAGTAGTTAACTTCAACTGAAATTAATTTTTTGTGATAAATATGTTAGCATTCAGATTTACAGTAATATTAAATATTTTATGTAAATAGTTTGATATCCGAAATTCTCCTAACGCGCTAAGAACAAAGACTTTCATTCTAACTGACCTTCCATTACGTAAGACTAAGGCTTATTGTCATACAATAAAATAATAAAAATCGGTATAACTGATTGATACATATGTCAGATGTCACTCAATTTTGCCTTCAATTACTAACTGATGACAAAGGTCTACCTTTGATCAACCGTCTTTTGACTGTAACACAGATATTATTCTGATCGCAAAGTAAACATGACCGAGTGTGTCATAACGGTATACGCAATTCAGGATATTCTTAATCCAAACGCAAAATAGTCCGGCTGTCGTTAAAACGATTAAGTGACTGTATAATTTATATATCCTTTTGTTATTGTTGACCGGGTTGTTGTTCAGACTGTATAGTGCAATAGTTTTGAAGTGTTGAATTCTTCAGCACACTATATTCTTTTCCAACTTTTGATTTAGCTCTGAAAAATCAAAACAAACATTTTTTAAGACTTGCAGCACCTAAGAACAATTTTATTCGTTTTTCACTTCAAGCCTTTTTGTACTTTTGCAATGAAAAAGCAAAATAACAATTATATGCTATAGCTTTAAAGCAACTGAAACTGCATGTTGTATTTTAACAATAATCAAGAATATTGAGAAAATATTCATTGTAAAAACGTTCCAATGAGACAGTCCTTTTGCGTCTAGAAATAAAATCACTTGCTATTTATCTGTTTCGAAAGCAAGAAAATATTGCATATCTGTATAAAGAATCTCTTTGCTAACTTTTGGAAGTTTTCGGCGTCTTCAATGGTTTCTGGCAAAGGTCTGTGTAGAGTCTCTGGCAAAACACATGCCATTATGCCAGTAATAATACTAGCACTTCCAAATATGACCAATGGTAAGGCGTGTCCAAAGTCACCTTTAACAACTAAATTCTGAAATGAGGCAGCATATAAATGTCGACAAAAACAATTTCATAAATCATTTTTCGAAATACGAAATAATATTTAAGTACAAAAATATTAAACTAATCTTTCTCAGAAAATATTGTCACTAATTTTAGAGATGGACTCCAGAGAGATGTGTTATATTTATACAGCTTGTATCTAAGTTGAATTGATGTCAAGTTTAAGGTTGGCAAGCTGTCTGTTGGCTTTAATCAAAACTTACCTGCTGTAGTAGTTCGAGACGATGAGGATGTTTTAAATTTGTGTTTTTTAATTTATTACATATGTATACCACTTTCATTTGTCAAAACATTGTCATTTATTTTGATATAATTATGGTCTACGAGATGCTACTCAGTGATTTTATGTATGGCATATTGCTGTTCGCTTGAGAGTTTTACATTGTGATATGTGGTATATTTCCCTTGGCCTGAAAAAAATGTTTTTGTGACAAAATAATACCTACAAGATCTGCTATATATGGAGCTGCCATTGATCCTATGCGTGCAAAACATGAACTTGCTCCAATCCCAACATTCCTCACTGTGGTGGGGAAAAGTTCCGCAGCGAATACGTAGATGGAAGTAAATGCACCTGATGCCGCGGCCTTTCCAATCAAAGCCAGAACCACTGTTACGTTTTGGATATCTTAAGGCAAAGAAAGATTACTTGGGGTAGGACGTAAATCATCGGTACTTTAAGAATGTGTAATTCGTGTTTAATGGCGGATGATTCTCTGTGTCTGGATTTATGTACATGATATACATCCTGTACGTGTTTTATTTCAAATTCTCACACGAGTGACTGGAGTTCATACATAAACATATAGGTAAAAATCTGTATTTTACAGCATGTTTCCCAAAGACGAAGTGAGGGACAGGACCTAACGACGTGACGTACTAGTGTGAAAGCAAACGCATCTAATCCAATCGCATTTTGTGTTTTAAGGAACATGATGTACTGAAACGCGTGCAATAACGATCGGGATAGCTTTTTTATAAAATGACTTGTTAGAAACGAAATAATAAATGTGTCCCTATATTTTATCATTACATAGAATGCAGTCGTTCAGATGCAAAAAATTAAATAACTCGTGGTCAGCACTCGTTATTTTATTACTACGCATCAGAACTCCTGACTCTACTACATTCAGGGATATATTCAATATCCCGTAATCATTAAGTTATTGTCATAACAACTGAATACTAAGTGTAACATAAATGGAACATGAATCTCCGATGTTAGAACAATGTGAAGGTCACGGGACACAATATATTGTATTACTTAAGAAGGTGCACTTTTACGTGACTTGTAGACCATGACTGCACTGCATACCTTAAGTACTGCTGTAAGTGTCTTAATGAATTGCAAAAAGATAAATGAGAATTTAACTGTCAGCCTTGACTTCAATATTATTAGCTTAAAGCCTTAAATCTTTTATTACGTTTAGTATTTAAACCTATATATGCAATAAATTGGTGATATGTTACACATTTCGTAACAATGAGTAGTCTTTTAATTTATTTTTGGGGTCATTAGCTCATGTGTAACGATAAAGTAGCATAAATATGTACCACGATGGTCAATTTTTTTCACAAGCCCCGAAAAATGTTAATTTAATTAACTATATCCGTTCAATGATTCATTTCCAAATTTTGTAAGACATTTACCGTCAAATTAGAAGGACATATAACATTGTTTACCCCTACCCTAATCTCGAAAATTAAGACTTACCGAACGGTATACGAGAAAGAATAATTTGTCAATATTCAGTAATTTAGTAATAAAGTATTCATAAAACAGGTACAGAGTGAATACATTTTAGTTTTAAATTCCACCAGTTAATAAGCCTGCCAAAATGATTATGATGAATATGATAACAAAGTTAAAACAAAATTATTCAAAAATGGTAAAGCGGATAATATTCAAAGTAAAGTGCGAATTTTTAAATTGGGCATCCATTCCACTCTTATAAATATACTTTTCAATATCATGGCAAAGAATGATGATTTTCAAATAGCCAGATCTGAAATCAGTCATTACAGCACTGTACTTTGAAATATATACTTAATCTTAATTTTACATTGCCATTATCCTTATTAGTCTGATATGAATGATGATTTTTATGAGTATTTGCAAAACTATTTAAATAAAGTTTTAAACCTAAAACAGATTAGTAAAACAGAAGAAACAAGTTTTTAAAAAAGAGCTTGGATGACATTTGAACACTAATTGTAAAATTTGAGGGCCAAGCACTTAACTACACCACGGAGACTGACTAGTATATTGATGAAGGAAATTTTAGCTGATATTATATTGCATATAGAAGAGTATTCAATTGGAGGTGCATCGTTATGGGCTGAACGTTCCAAGATTGTAAGTTACTATCAGTTTATATTCTTTCTAAACACGTTATTTATACACGACTTTTATTTACGCCTTTTACCTTTTCCCCCGTAAATCGTCGTAAATAGTGTGGTAATACAAGATACGCCGCCTGTCATCATAAAGATAAAATGCAGCTTTTTTCTACCCAATCTATCAAGCAGCAAGATGCATATGACACAGACGGGAAATTCCACCAAGCTCAGTAAAAGAAAGTTGAGGTATATGTCGCTACCGAGACTGTCCGCATTCAAAGACAAACCGTAGTAAACCATGGAAACTACCATCCTTTAGAAGAAGAAAAATACATTATAAAAATATGTTTTATCTCATTGGAAATAAATAGTTCAAAGATAAAGAATAAATTAAGAATTATTAAGTAGAACGGAATTTAAAATGATTTATAATATCCGAACAGTCTCACATTGCTGCCTATAATGGTAACCTATTTTGATTTGTTAGTCAGGTTAGAAAGAAAGCAGTGACGAAGGGGTGGCATAAAGTATAACATTACAACAGAACAGAGTATAAAAAAAACAATTCAACGCCTTGACTACAGATCTGTTCTTTGATTTCTGAAAATACAAATTGGAGAGATAAGCATTTGCTATTGCAGTACAATATGATACTGTATAGTCTAAATGCCCTGCAAACTGATTATACGTACCAGTTAAAGAATACAACCAGTGTTCTTACAGCAAGAGGTTTTGAGCGAAATAGATGCCAGACTTTTCCTGTGTCTTTTTTCACTTCATAATGATCTAGCAGTTTTCCCTCTGGAAGGCTCACTTTGTTCACTTTGGCTGCCTTCCTTAACACTTCCTCTGCCTCCTCCGTTCTACCCTTCGACAAAAGCCATCGTGGAGATTCTGGTATTAACCTGCATGGAATTTTCCATTTTTACATATGTTAACATATTACCATGATTATCTATAATCGAAATAAGTATTGATATTTGATTTTATTTCAAAATCAAAATAAAACTTATGGTCAGGTATTGCATACATGCAAACTCCTCCGCATTAACGTGTTCCGCTCTTTAGGTATGCATGTAAAATCAAAAATATGTATATAACACGATTCTAAGTAACAAACGAAGGTACCAGTAGTAGGTCAGGTAGATGACATTCGGGACAGCAACAGCCAGTTCAAGTTTTCTCCAGTCGCGTATAAGGTAGGCCACTCCTACTAAAATCACCAGACCAAGAGTAAAGAAAGCATGAATAAGTGTGCCCGCCCAAAGACGCATAGATGGTCCAACCATTTCCATACCTAGGGTTAATATTACATTCACAAATAAGTATAACATGTTTAAACGAACGTTTCTTGATCAAGCACGTGAAAAGAAAACATATGTAGCTGTCGCAATTTTCCACTTATACAAATTTTTGACTTACATGTCAACTAAAATTCTGTTTGATTTTACGCCAGTATGCAATACTTGTATTAAAATTTCAATTGTAGATAAACTTTGAATAAACTAGCCAGCATACCTATAACATAGGCAGTAAGATATACCCCGGAACCCGCAGCACCGACGAGAAAGCGCAGCAAGGAGTAGACTGCTAAAGACTTTGCCCAATACAATGCACTACTAGCAATAAGTGTTACAATAAACGAAATATACAGTGTCTTCTTTCTGCCGATTCTGAAATAAAAAATCAAATGTTCTGATCAAAGTTGCATGTATGCGCCAGTCATTAAATTTGATGATTAACAATGAAAGCTATCTACGACAGTTACTTCCCCTTACAACATCTGAAACCTGCTGCTACAATAATGCAAGATTTTGCTCTTAGATTTAAAAATCAGTGATTCCTTTTTATTTAATTCTATGTAATGAAATACTGTTTTATATCAGTGAAATATAGAGTGATGATATAGATATCATATCAGTCACAGTGTGGGTGATATAGGTCTGCCGGAACTACTTTTTTGAGAAGTACATATACATAATTTAGCTTTTGTTTTAATAGTAAGCATAAAATGAAAAGAAAATTTGTTTGTTTTGGGTGGGTATGGAATATATCTCAACTCAAAGTGATACAATTGTAACATTTAAACTTGCGCCTCGCGCTAGTGAAAATATTACAATTTCATCACTTCTCGATGAGATATATTCCATATCCAATCAAACCAAACAAATATCCTCTATGTAGTGCATATGTACTGGAATGTTTGCTTAGTTAATGCTTAATTATCAAAGAAACAGAACACATTTTATAGAACAACGGTTTATTATGATCATCTATCCGTGTTCTATAGCCTCGATATTCCATCGAGGATATGAAGAACTTGATAAAATAAATGTGTCATTTTCAAGCCAAAAAATCTCTTCTCGGTAGATTTATAACCTACCTGTCAGATATTGTACCAAAGACGAATGAACCGACTAAAATGCCAGCAAAATATATCATCTTGATCACTGATTGAAGAACAGTCTTTTTACAGACAAGATCCAACTGAAAAAAAAATAATGCAGGTCACACAGAACCCAATATACATTATTTTTCATTATAACCAGAATATTTTTAAAAATTTCTGAGATTGAGTGAGATCTTTGGACGACATTACGGTATAAAAGTGTAAAAATCTTAAAACTTGTTTCATTATAAGTGTAAAGCTTTTGGTTTCATCGTTTTTTCTCATCGAAACAATGCGTTTCTGTACTAGTGAAGTTAAACAGACAATATTATTACCAAGTTCATGGTCTAAGATGTCCGTAGAAATCATTTTCTGTACTTCTATATCAATAAATTCACTAGTATTCCAACAAGACATATAACAGCTGTAGCTGTAGAAAGTCAAGTAGAGCGGATTTATGTTCATTTGTTGCATAATTTACTAGACTAGCATTCATTCCATCCTTTTTCTATTTCATTTGTGTGATTATCTGCTTTATTTCTTACTCAGTTAATTCCCTTTGTCGCCATAAATCAAGTCCTGTCAATACATATGGGCAAAAATAATATTTTGCTTCAAATAGCTAAAATATATTATTATTATCCAGCCTGGTGGCGAGGCTACATATATACTGTCGATGACTATAAATTCAATTAAAATGGCAATTCTGCATGTCAGAAATTAAAACTTTAAGTTTGAATTAAATATTATATTACGCAAGACATGTAGGCATTCCAAAGCTCGCTTAACGTGACAACAAACACATTACAATGCTGGATCGACAGAAGTGCGAAAGTAACAGAAGTAGCAATATTTAGTCCACAGGACACTCAAGCTCGAGCCACGTGCGCTTAATAAGACTTTTTCTCAGATCTATATGTTTGACCATTGCGTGCAAGACTTATACGGTTAGGTTGACTTGACGTATAACCATTTGATACCAAATGCTATAACTCTTGATGTCACACGCCTAAGTCATCTTCACTATTAAGCTTTGTTAAACAATCTTAAAAAGTCGGGTGTATCGGGATATCGCTTTTCTTTTGCAATGAAAATGTCATTTCAAAGTAATACAAACCTCTGATACAACTGTTACTTCAAAGTCGGTTTTTTCATATACCCATTTTTCACATTCATATTCAGACACACCGATAGGTCGACTATTGTTGTCATAGTGACTAGCATTTGGCGGGAATATGTGGCATTCGTCATATTTTAGGTCATCGTCATCGGATGGTGGAATTGTTTTATTGATCAGTACCGCATGATAAGAATTTTGAACAGCGTATGTGTCATTTTCGTATCCAGGTATGGCACATCTATAGAAAATAAACAGGACTGAAAAAAATATACGTTAATTTATACATTTTTTCACTAAGGAGCCTAAACAACAGTTCGTCATCTAGTGACAGAGACATCCTCTCAGCCTTAATCAATGACCTTGTTCCAAATAGCAATACTGGCGCTTTCTTCTGCAGTTAGACAGGCAGAACATTAGAAACACAATTTGCGCCATCTTTTTCGAAGAATGGTGTATATAAATGACAACATGTTCTCTCTTTGAATATTTAGATAACGGAGCTACATGTTAATCAAATAAATAGTTAATCATAAGACACTGTTTTAAACTACAGTTAGCGTCTCAAATGGACAAGAAATTCAAGTATTTCGCAATGTTGTCATGTAACTGATAAAACTTCAAGTTGGTGTTTCAGTTTTTCTTTCAGCTTCATTCGTGCTGTTCTGTTATTCCTAGGGATACAATACGCTATCATATAAATTGACTTAAATTTCGGAAGAAATGCAATTTGGATGTTAGTTTGATTTAAAAACACATAACCTTACCTATGAGCTGGATTTCCTAGAACAAAAACAGACATCAAGGTAAATATTCCACAGTTGATTGTAGGTAAGCATACTAAAAAATACAGCCATTTCTGATACGTCCCGAATTCACCTATCTTTGTAAGAACCTCGTCAAACTGCATAGTGTGTCCTCGGAATACTGCTGCTTGCGGGTATAGAAATGTTCACAAAACACAACTAAAGCTGGTATATTATCTCATATACAACATATTTAAGCATTTAGAAACTGTAATGAAGTGTTTGTTTAATTTAACAATTTAATTATACGGCATATCATCCTTCAGAGTACTAGTTTGAAATTAAACGTATTGTTATTCCTGTTTCAAATTGAATACATGAGCATACAATGTATATTATTATCATTTTAATAGTTTATGTATGATAATTTTCGTTCAGTTAGGTAAAATGTTAAAGGTGTATATACTACTTCAAACATCCGACTTACATTGGGGTTACGGTTTAGAACAATGTATCTTGCCTTTAAAATGACAGATCATTTTGTTATCTATATTTTGATGATTATTGATAAAGCGAGTTGGTCATTGCATTTAAAAGTTGAGTACAATGCAAAAGTATTAAACTAATTGTTCACATCTTTTTATAAAGATCATGTAAAAGGTAAAGTGTTTATGATAGCGTCACGCATACTTAGAGGGCCAGCCTTTTCTAACTTACATACAATACACTTTTTGAGCACATTTATCTCCCTAATCCCATCCTTTAATGACAGACACCAGGCAGGTAGGCAAACAGTAACCATAATTGTTAATTAGCTGGCGGTTCACCAACAGGTCATATTATATCGGACCTCTGCTGGTGTTCGAAAATTCGGCATCCCGCTCCCAAGGCGGATGCCTAAACCACTAAAATAAGGGGTATTCTTTTGTAAAGATTAAGCTTTTAATCGGGCATTACAATTTTGTTCAAAGATTGGACTAAATATGTCTGGAACGGTTAAACCTTTGCATACTTTATTGTTATTTTGAAGAACAAGGAGACAAATATTATTATAATGCATAAAAGTAGTATAGCTCATTTTATATTAATAACTTTATTGCAGCAGTATTCAGTATAGCTGTAGAAAAGTGGAGTAGAGAGGACTTTAGAGAAGATAACTACTTAGACGTGTAACCGTAGAAGTCTTACATGTGATGACCAGACATAGAGTTCTGACAAAAAAATGATGTACATGTCTAATTTAGCATTCAAATATCTGTGAACCAAATATCTGTACGTCTGTTACTTTCGCATTTCTGTCGACCAGCATTCGTAGTATATATTTTGTCACCTTAAGCCAGCTTGGAATCTTTACATGCCTTACGTGATAGAAAATTTAATTTCAAATTACTGTGACGGCTGTGATTTCTAACAACACCAATTTAATTATATTGAAATAATTAAGTTTTTGCTGTTGGTAATTAGTCTGGTTTAGTAATGTAACAGCATACTGTTTTCCAGTCAAAATATCATATTAAAGACCCTTTTGCACTTTAGAAGAAAATTTACTTCTAGCTGTTATGTTACCAAAAAAGCTACCTAATCGCCAAAACTGACCGTTATTTGTTGTAACGACCTTCGAAACATTTCCTTTTAAATCAAATGTATCTCGCATTTATTGTTTTTCAGTGACTTATATTGCAAATACTTACATGCGTTTGCGTTATCTGACAACGTTTTTTCCCGATGACGTGAATAAAAACGAAAGAAATCCATACTTTTATGTCAAAATTGTATTTGACTAAACGAATTTTGACCTTGTTTTTCCCATATCAATACGGGTGCTTTTTTCTGTCTTTTTTACACTTCCGTTAAACATTGTTCAAAAGAGTTATGAAATTTAATGAAAAACGCTGGATTAGAGAGTGAATATAACAAATTTCAGTTAACATAGCACTACGTACCTCTAACCACTTATTTAATTTGGATTAAATATTCTGCCATATACATGGTAATGGAATTTACAGCTGAGCTATGTATTCTGCAAATGTATTTAAATTACTTCTTTATTCATATCTCTTTATATTCATAAAAATGGTAAATGTAAAGTGTTTGTTTGCTATAATATCGCCCCTACTTAAAGGGCCAATCATTTCTGACTTATAAGACACCTTTGTGAGCACATTTACCTCCCGAATCCTTTCAGGCACAAGGCAGGTAGGCATACGGTAACTATTATTTAACTAGCTGTCGGCTCACCAACCGGTCATATTAGAACGGAACCCTGCTTGGATTCGAACCAGACCCAGGCAGATATCTTAACCTCTAGACGAAGGGGTATATATAAGATTCACTACAATTGTGCCTGATGAATTGTATGAAACGCGTAGCATAGTTAATTCCATTTATTAAATCTTTATTTTGCAACCATATAAAGTCAGTCATATCTAATTCAATATTTTTTGTTCAAAGTTTGGACTAAATATTTATGGAACGGTAGAAACCATTCCATAATTTAGTGTTGTGTTTAAGTTGGAACAGAAATATGCATAAAAATTGTAAACATGTACATAATTTTGAAATATGGGCTTACCAGAAGGTAAACCACCAACAGCATAAAAGATATGCAAAGTATAGTCCTATGGCGTATAAAAATGGAATATAAAAACCAGAACAGTTGTTATCTTGCTACATGTACATCCCAATAGCTTAAAAACAAGATAAACCAAATGTTGTAAAATTGTTGATAAAATTTAATTGAACTTGCAGCATAGTCACTTTGTCCTGTCCATGTTGTCCAAATTTCGTTCGATTTTCCAACATGCTTTTAATGTATCCTTCTAGCCATTCTAAATTGTTTTGAATATAAATCATCCATTTTGCCGACACGAATCTTATATTTATGTGTATAGATACAGTAAAGATGGTTGACTGCACTGTAAATGATTACATCCAAGTCTTGCCACCAACTGTCATCGTCTTCGTCATCATAAGGGTGTTTTAGTTCTAACAGGTCTATCCATGGAAAAGTGTGGCACAGACTTCTTCATCAGTTTTCAAAATATCGTTGGAGGTCTTCGCAAATATTATTTTTTTGATTGTTTATTTCGATATCGATGACATGGTAACAATAATAACATAACAATACATTATTAAAATTTAATAGTAAGGTCAAAAGATGATAAATATCATGAAGTATATACATAAGTAATGAACCATGTCAGTTACATCAATATCAAGGATAACACAAAAAAGGGAAAGAATCCCTTATTTCCATTGTGGTCCATGGTAGTGATGTTCTGACATAGAGAGGCATGAAACATGATTTTAGTAAAAAATAAATATTAAATTAAGATACTAGTCATTATACAAAGTTTGTTATTTACCATGTTATCATGAAAGACATAAGAAAATTTAAAACATTGCACTGAACTGAAAGTTTGACACTAAAGGTAGATTTCAACATCTGTAAATTAATATTTTAAAAAAAGATCCTTCACAGCACTTTTAAAAACACTAAGGCTGGACAGATTCCTTATTTGAGATGGTAGCATATTCCATAGCTTGCAACCTAAAAATGAAAATGACTTCAGACCAAAGCCTTTGACCCTAGGCAGCATAAAACACCCACTGTCACTAGACCTTGTTCTATATGAATGAACAGAATTTTGTGTCACAAAATATTGACTCATATAGTCAGGAGATTGGCCATTCTTAATTTTAAAAACATGACATAATGTTATTTGTTCCACCCTTTTACAGACTGGTAACCAATTCAAGGAAATAAAATGTTCATTGTCAATATGGGACCTATTTTCCAGATTGAGTACAAACCTAATTAATTTATTTTGGGTAACCTGTAGCTTGTTTTTCCAAAACTGAGATAAGCCATGAAACCAGAAAGAACAAGCATAGTCAAAATGACACAAATGTTACTTTTACTTATGAAAAATAAAGTAAAAGATGAAAGTTATTGACTAACCTGTAAACAAATATCGAAGATGTGTTTATGACATGTATATTTTAATAATATACAACATTACATGACAATGGTCAACTGGCAAATGCACAAAGTATTGGATTTGTCACTTGAGCACGGTGTGTAATGTCATTGGTGAGCGTAGTCTAGGTTAGTATAAACAATAATTAGGGATGTATGAATAGGATAACGGTATCCTGTAAATATGTTCACTGAATGACCGTACTGTATTATTATATTAAAATGATAAACGCGGACACATTCGCGCGGTAGTGCATTTATACTTTACGGCCTGCTGATAAATACAACAGCGGAATAATATGTAGTCCTATGACACCTATACAGAAATTTCAACCTGGCATTTGCCTTTTTGATAATTTAACTAGCCATGTATTCACCAGTTAAACTCTGATCTAAAGTTGCACCTAGGTACTAGACAGATGAAGTGGAATTTATAATTTGACCATTGCAACTTATATGAAGGTTATTATTTGACTTTAACCTCGGCTTAGAGCCAAATAAAATTGACTCTGTTTTTCCTAAATGCAGGGACAGTTTGTTATCAATTAACCACTGACTAACCGATTCAAGATCCTCTGTTAACTCTTTCTCAATTGCTGACCTATTCTTACCAGAAACCAAAATAGCAGAGTCGTCCGCATAAAGTAACAATTTATTTTTGACCACTGCAGACATATCATTAACCCTCTAGAACCCAACCCATGTCACAATTGTTGGAAAATTCTGATTGTTTGTTTATAAGGAGGCACTGATGAGTCATACTTAAAAACCAAACAATTTTATGTCTACTGTTCTTGGTAAAGAATTTTTTTGATGTTGCACGAGTGCAACGTTGGGCTTTTACAGTATATGTTGCACCAGTGCAACATTAGTACTTAAAACCAGTTTAGGACTTAGTTATAATTATCATGACCTAATTAAAGATAATTGACACCTATATGATTGAAGAAAAATACTTATACACAGGTAATTTCATATACCAATAAAAGTTTAGCCTCTTTATACATTCATTGACTTCTACCGAGCCTATGCCATGGCAAAATTATGGTTTGACACCCCATCAATATTAGAGGACCTCAAAGTAAAACCCAACATTGAACTAAAGTCTACTCTAATATGAACGTTAGTCATGGGCAATAGTTGACCGCTATACTTTCCCGGGTCCCAATGTCAAAGGTCAAGGTCACTGACTGGGTTAAAAAAACTAGTCCAACTAAGCTTTTGATTAACTCGCAAATTCTATAATATTTCACTGTCAAATTTAAAAAAACATTAGTGATAGACATACAATGACACATATTGTTTATGGAGTGACTATGGTCAATGGTTAGATCAAATAATCATATCAAAGTTGTTTAAATGAGTCAAGGTCACTCTAAATGTGAAATATTTCGAAATTCTCCAAACCTTGCTATTTAGTCATAGTAGCTAGGATGGGATTGCAAGTAGAAAAGATTTGAAAATTATTGGAATGTACTACAATTATTCTTAAAATACAATTTAAGGTAGAAATTTAATCAGTTAACTGCGAAAGTAAGGTACTTGTATGATGTGCTTGTAAAAGTTTACTTTTCACAAAAGCCCAATGTTGCACAGGTGCAACATGCACATTCTGAAAATGAATCTTATATAGAGAAATCAATAGAAGAAATAAATAGAGAAATCAATGTAACCAAGTGAAAAATCAAGCTTTAATTCCATGATTGAACACAGAAATACCAGCTAACTAATTCTTTCCTCTTAAAAGTACAGCTGTTGAAACAAGTCAATAATTGTTTTCCATTTTATTGGTACAAATGGCGGATGTATAACAAGGGGAAGTAACTCATCATGAAAATTGTGTTTGGAACTACTTGTCTTGTTACACATTTATACCAAGTACAACTAAGAATAGTCTTCAAAATGTAAATAAGCCAAATTTGATAGCAGAGTGAACATTTATGATGTGATGTGGCATCTGTGCAACATTGGGCTCTAGAGGGTTAACGTAAATTAAAAATAAAAGAGGTCCTAGAATTGACCCTTGCGGAACACCACATGTAATCTTACAAGGCTTGGAACACGTTCCTGAAACATCAACAAGCTTTTGTCTCTCCGATAAATATGACTTGAACCATCGAACAATATCTTCCGCAAGACCGAGCCCTTCAAGTTTCAACAGAAGGATAGTATGATCAACAGTATCAAACGCCTTTTGGAGATCAAGTAAAATCATACCAATAAGATGACCTTTATCCTTTATCATTATCATGAACAGTAGGTACGCACGACATACTTTTGAAGGCTTTATGTGTTATGTGTGGAGTTCGTGTTTGGACTTGAACTTTACAAGCTAGATTATTGTTGTAGCAAGGACTTTTTTCACTATGGAGATATTGGTCGAATACACTTCATGTCCTTGATTTGTTTGAATGTGTTAGATATGTTGCCTTCGTTTACTTACATGTTTAATCAACTCTGAACGGGAAGAAAACTTCTTTTGATATGGTATAATTATGTTAGAGCATTTCTGATGTATTGAAATCAAGGTTGGAAAACTTAACTAATTAAACTGTTTATTCTGTCAATGATTAATGATGTTTCGGTGTATCCTCGTAGATGCAGGAATCCGTACGTCATTCTCGTTCCATTGCATTGTTGTTTTCCAGAACAGTAACTTTGTGCAACCGATCCAGTAAGTTTCCTTCCTTTCGTCCTTTTCTTTAACTTCTAGAATACTCTAAATATAATTTAGATAATGCTGCTTTTTCATATCAATATTAGTGTATTTGCTTAATGTTTGCCGACTGATCTCTGCTTTTTTTAATAAAATGAATATACCGGTAGTCTTTATCTATTATTTACTGAGACAGTTTGCACAAATATAAGTAAGGTCTAAAACACTTCGGCTGTCGAAGAAATGACTGTATGTATTATTTTATTATTGTTGACCTTCCTGTTGCCCAGACAGAGTGAAATAATTTTGACTTTTGGAATCCTTCAGCACTCTATATTCTTTCCCAGCTTTTGAGTTAGCTCTGAAAATCAATCAGATGTTACTTTTTTCAGTTTCCAATGACCTAAGAACAATTATAAAACTGGCTTTACTTTAGCTTTAACCCAACAGTTTACTTTTATTGCATGTTGTTTTTTTTTTAATTCAAACATATTAATATTATATTCCTTTAAAAATATCAGAAGGGCTAGAAAGAAAATGTCTTGCTACTTATTTGTTTAGAAAATAATAACAAAATGTATGTATAAAGAATTTGTTTGCTAACTTTTGGAAGTTTTCGGCGTCTTCAATGGTTTCTGGCAAAGGTCTGTGGAGAGTCTCTGGTAGAACACATGTCATTATGCCAGCAATAACACTAGCACTTCCAAATATTACTAATGGTAGGACGTGTCCAAAGTCACCTTTCACAACTAAATTCTGAAATAAGGCAGCAAATAAATGTCAACGAAAACACATTTAATTAAGCCTTTTGCGAACTAAAATTTGGGTACAAAATTATTAAACTAATACTGCTTCAGAAAAGTCTAAAATATTTATACTCAGTGTAATTTCACTTATTTATATAAGTGTTTAATTTGCATAGCTTGTCTGTGTGTTGATTTCAGATCCAGTTTAAAATTGGCAAGCATAACCAAAACTTTCTATTAGTTCATGTCCATGGTGATGTTTCAGATTGACATATGTATATCATTTGCTGAATTTGTCAAAATAGTGTCATTTATTTGAATAGAATGGTTTCATTATAATAACTATACTGTCTTTGATGACTTTCAGTGGTTGCCTGTTCGTTTAAGAGTGTTGCACTGTAGTCTCTTAATAGTATAATTCCCGTATCCTATAACAATTGTTCTTACGGAAAATCTATACCTACAAGATCTGCTATATATGGAGCAGCCATTGACCCTATGCGTGCACAACATGAGCTTGCTCCAATCCCAACATTCCTCACTGTAGTAGGGAAAAGTTCCGCAGCGAATACGTAGATTGAAATAAATGCTCCTGATGCCGCGGCCTTTCCAATCAAAGCCAGAACCACAGTTACAACTTGAAGATCTACGGGTATAGAAATACAAGTTGCTGGATAAGATACAAATGTATACACGTCATCGTTGCCTTAAGAGGACAACTGTGTGATTCATGTGTAATAGTGGATGTTTACGTGCTCAAATGATTTCACATGATATTCATCCTGTCCGCTGTTGTTTATTTCAAATTAAGTTATTGTCATAATTTCGGGATACTGCTGTAGTGAAGGTCATGGAAAAATTATTTAAGAACGCGCAAAACCTATATGTTTCAATCGAATACCTTAATTAATACTGTTAGCGTCTAAAATGTCCGGACAAGATATAAATTAAAGTCAAGCCTTTTGCTTGAATATTCTTTGCTAAATTCTTTAAAGGTTCATATCTTTATATTATGCTTAGACAGTTTTTAAACATAAACATGTAAGGTTTTTTGCTTTTAACAAATAGCATGAAAACGAACGATAACGCTCATTACATCATGAAAGTCTCAATGGAATAAAATGTCGAACATACCGTTAGGTTTTAAACAACACCTACAAGTGTTGGCAAAATAAAAATTATTAAAATGTTTTGATGAAATATTATTTTAGACAATATTCTATATCTGCGGAAAACATGTCTTTATTACGTGAAACGCATTTTCCAAACATGCAATAGACTGGTGTATTAAATGCAATATTTTAATCGAAGATTGGGGTACGGGAGGAGAAAGTAGTGTACCATGTCCACAAAGATGATAGGATACACATTATAAAATATTATGTAGTCTATTTCTTTTATGTGAAGATTGGCTTTGGCATTTGTTATGATTTATTGGTGTTGATATTTTAAAGACCTTTCCAACATGTTTATGCTTATATACTTTCTCAACATCAAAATGGATATGAACCGTTGAAGTCGTTTGGCAAGGACTTTTTTTGCGGAATGTTACCTTAAACATAATGTAAATCATAATAAGGGGAGCGGTGGTGTATCGGTTAAGGTGTCTGCCGCTCATCCCGGAGGTTGCGGGTTCAAACCCCACTGTGGTCACGACTGTACCTCCTCATATGACACAAATACTGTTTTTTTCCAGGAAGCTGACTCGAGAGTGACTCGATAAGCTACAAGCTTTATTCACAATCGAGCTAAAATAAATTAGTATAAACATAACATAATGGAAATGTCATGTGTCTACTAGAAAAGTAATCCCAAGACATTTTTTTAAATGAAACAGAACATTTATTCGACGTTTTTATTTACGCCTTTTTACCTTTTCCCCCGTAAATCGTCGTAAATAGTGTGGTAATACAAGATACGCCGCCTGTCATCATAAAGATAAAATGCAGCTTTTTTCTACCTAACCTATCAAGCAGCAGGATGCATAGGACACAGACGGGAAATTCCACCAAACTCAGTAAGAGAAAGTTAAGGTATATGTCGCTGCCGAGGTTGTCCGCATTCAAGGACAAACCGTAGTACATCATGGAAATTACCATCCTGTAGAAGAAAACAGTGATATTACAAGAATTACATGAATCTAATCTTTTACATTTCGAAGGTCAGCACTAAATGATAAAAGAAATAATTCAAAAATAAAAAAGAAATAAAACGGGAATTATAACGGAGAGAGAAATTTAATATAATTATATCTGAACCGACTCAAATTGCTGCTTAAGGCTGTAATGGTACTCGACTGTTTTTTTCAGTTAGGTTAGAAAACTTAGCACTCGCTTTGCATTAAAGAATGGGACTTTATAGTTGAAACGTCTTGTAAATTGATTATACGTACCAGTTAAAGAATACAACCAGTGTTCTTACAGCAAGAGTTTTTGAGCGAAATAGATGCCAGACTTTTCCTGTGTCTTTTTTCACTTCGTGATGATCCAGCAGTTTTCCCTCAGGAAGACTAGCTTTGTTTATTTTGGCTGCCTTCCTTAACACATTTTCAGCTTCCTCCGTTCTACCTTTGGATAAAAGCCATCGTGGAGATTCTGGTATCAACCTACATAGGATTTCGCATATTGCATTATTTTTACATACCAGTGATCTAAAAGCTGGGGAGTTTTGACCTTTGATTTAGTTTGAAAATTGAATTTATGAGCGGGTATGGCACGAATTCTTCTCCTTATTACACGTGTATCTTTCTTTATTAATCGTATAAAAACTTTATAAATATTTTAACAAGATGTTATGTAACAAGCAAATGTACCAGTAGTAGGTCAGGTAAATAACACTCGGGAGAGCGACAGCTAGTTCAAGTTTTCTCCAGTCACGTATAAGGTATGCAACGCCTGCTAAAATCACAAGACCAAGAGTAAAGAAAGCATGAATCAGTGTGCCTGTCCAAAGACGCATAGATGGTCCAACCATTTCCATCCCTAGGAAAAATGTTACATTAACATGATAATATTGCTAGTTGAAACAAAAGTTTCTAGACAAAGCACGAGAAAAGAAACAATGCAAAATAAAAATCTCGCTGTCACACTTTTCCACTATAACAAACGTTTGGCTTACATGCAATATAATATGCTTTTTGACAGTAAATAAGTATGGAATACTTTTATCAACATTTTAATTATAGATCAACTCTTGATATACTAGCGAGCATACCTATGACAAAGGCCGTAAGAAATGTACCGGAATTCGCAGCACCGACGAGAAAGCGCAGCAGGGAGTAGATTGCTAAAGACGGTGCCCAATACAGGGCAGTACTAGCAATAAGTGTTAAAATGAGCGAAATGTACAGTGTTTTCTTCCTGCCGATTCTGAAATGAAATACTAAATGTGCTGATCAGAGTTAATTGTATAAGATGCCAGTAACACCAAACATGGTAATTAGTACCAAAAAACTCAAAACGGTTATCTTTTAACCGTTCTAGATCAAAGAGCAGTGTTACAAGATTTCACTGCAAGTTTTGAAATAATACAGTGGTTTCTTTGAACTGCTGTGGTTGCTTAATTAATGTTATCATAGGTGCAAGGCACTTTGTCGAACAACCGTTTATTGTGAAAATCTTATATGTGGCCTATAGTGACTTTTTCCGCAGATTTATAACCTACCTGTCAGATATCGTACCAAAGATAAAGGCACCGGCCAAAACTCCACCAAAATATATCATCTTCGTCACTGATTGAAGTACAGAGTTCTTACAGACAAGATCAAACTGAAAAATAGTACAGTTAATGAATTTCCACAGAACGTAATGCATAATAAGTGAGATTGTGGACGATACTATGTAATAAAAATGACAAAAATACTAAAACCTGTTTAATTTTAATCTCGAAGTATAGTTAATACCTATTAGCTTATGCGTTCAATAAATGTTCTCATCGAAACAAGAACGAAACTATGGACCTTCAACAGGCATTATTATTCCCAGTTTCGTAGTCTGAGTGGCTACAAAGACATGTGAACTAAATATCGCTATATATCTGTTACTTCAGCACTTCTGTCAATGAAGACTTGAAATATGCATACTGTCATGGAAATCCTTACATGCGTCACGTGATACAAAATTTAATTTCAAATAAATGTCCTGATTTTTGACAAAACCAACTTAATTGCAATTAAATATAAGTTTTTTCATTCGTTTTAATTAGTCTATTGGGTTTAATTAGAAGCATTTTGTTTTGCAGAGAAAATATTGTTTTAAGCTACAAGTACAAACCTCTGACACAATTGTTACTTCAAAGTCGGTCTTTTCATATACCCATTTTTCACACTCGTATTCAGACACACCGAAAGCACGACTATATTTATCGTAGTAACTGGCGTTTAGCGGGAATATATGGCATTCGTCATATTTTAGATCTTCGTCATCGGGTGGAGGTATTGTTTGATTGATAAGTACCGCGTGATGAGGATTTTGTACAGCGTATGTGTCATTTTTGTATCCAGGTATTGCACATCTGATGAAACAAAAACAGAAAAAGATCTGTTACTTTATATCTTTTCACTAACACGCCTAAATAATAGTCAAAGACGTTCTCAAAACCTTATTTAATAACATTGTTTTCCTCTATAAAATAGCAATTTGTTCTGCAAATAACTGGTTTTCTTACCATATTCAAAATTATGATATTATGATCTTGTCGCAATGACTCCAAAATCTAAGCTGATTATTTATTTTCCACGAAGAATGACACAACTGAATGATTCTATGGACCCGAGTTCGAAATGTCTTAAGTTACTGATATGAGTCTCTTAATTCAATGTCAGTGTGGCCTAAGTTAACATTTGATCAAGAGAGACCAAAATAAATAGTGGTATTTTTTCCGCAAGCGTTGGTGATCCTCGGTTAAAATAAATTTGCAGGGCAAAAATAGCATAATTGCAACGGCATTAACACTGCAGGTAGTGCCCCTTCTCTGAAACTTATGGAACTTTACATCAGGTCTGGCCATGATACAGTGTTTCCGTGTTTATTAAACTTAATGGAAAAGAGCTAATATAACAAACTTCATTGTTGGGTTGCAGAACAAATACCAGTATTTGTCCGATGTAACCACTTGTCTAATTTGGCTCGAACATTCTGCCATAAACATTGTAATCGACTTTAACGAATACTATAAAAATATTACTCATGTTTGGGAGTCTGTCGAGAAATGCGGCTGACCCGGACCGACTGACCGACCGACACTATAAAAAATTATGTAAAAAGAACTTAATATACAAGCTTTGCGTTAAAGGAACTACAGATTTAATCAGAGTAAATAGTTTTTGACAAGACACGGTTTTTTTATAATAATATGTAATTTATCGTCCGGAATAAACAAGACATTATAGTATATGGCAATGTTGTTTGTTTTTCTGTAGTACTCTCGTTCTGGTCTGATATTCCTGGAAATGCGATACACTCTCAAGTAAGTTGACCTTGGTTGTTACATGTTGGAAGAAATGTATTACTGTGATGTAATGTAGATTTGAAAAATAAAATTGATTTACCTGTGAGCTGGATTTCCTAGCAAAAACACAGATATCATGGTAAATATCCCACAGTTGATTGTAGGTAAGCATACTAAAACATACAGCCATTTCTGATATGTCCCGAATTCACCTATCTCTGTAAGAACCTCGTCAAACTGCATAATGTGTACTCGGAATACTGCTGTTTGCAGGGTACATAAATGTTTGCGAAACACCAACACAGCTGCCAAATGGTATATTTAATCAACAATTGCGTCTTTGGTAATTTGTTATTTATACAGCATGCTATTATTTTAATTACTCATTAAAATGATATACATTATTATATAAAACTGAAAACTGATTTATTCCTGGTGCAAATAGTATACATGTACTTCATTTGTGCAGCAGCTATTTAGCAAAGTAAATGTACTCGGCCTTTAAAGTAATGTATCACTATTTTATCTGAATTTTGATAATTAGTGATAAAGTGGTTATAAGTATTGTACATGTATTTACTAACATCCGCTGTCCTATATTTTGTTTATTTATTTAAATTGTACATTTTATCAAAAGCTTATTTGGCAAAGTAAACATCGTTGCATAATTTATTTTAGACAAATATCTGTTTTATCTTAAGGAATGTACGATTAGTTTGATTTAGAAATATAGTTTTGACATTTTTTAAACAAAGACTCTATGATATTGAATAAAAATCAATATTGAAGACATGCTTTGAATATGTACTAATCGTTTATATTAATTACTTAAGGTAGTAGACTCCTAATAAAAAACTTCAATTTTAATGCTCTAGCCTAGGTTGTTCAGCATTGACTGAAGATCTTTTGAGGTTTTTGGGGGTGTAGGTCCGAATCCAGCCGGAACCAATTTTTTTTTTTTTTTTTTACTTTTTCTTCTTTGTTTTCATTATTTTGCACTTTTCTTCATAATGATTATATTGTTTTTAGACTAAAAAGAAATTAAATATTGTTTTACGAATAATTATTAGCTTATTTGAAGATTTTATTACTTGCAGACACGTGTAAAATCGCTGATGGAGATTTTCAAACTCTAATTATTTTAAATAGAGACGGTAAAACATTGTTAATTTTTGGCATACTGTTCCCAAAATGTTATAGTTAATTTCAAATATACAAAAAGTCATGCCCCATTTCTAGAAAATATTAAACCTATAATGATTTGAATTGGTGTCTATTATGGGTCTACTACCTTAAGACAGGTTTTGAATTGTTTTCTTGTATCTTATCGAACTATATTGCATGGCGTATAAATGATTGATATAAAAACGAAATTCCGTGTATTCACTCGAGTAAACACATATGGAAGGAATTCATCCTCCAACAAGATAAAATTAATGTTGTAAAATTGTACATAAAATTGAATTTGCAACAAACTCAATTTCAACAAAGTCAATTTGTTTTGTACATGCTGTACACCGGAGAAAAAAATGCTGAATTTGCATAAATTGCTATAATATTATTCGCTAACCTAACATGCTTCAAATGTATCATTTCCGCTTTTTCGCTTACCTGGCTTTGCCATGGTGAGCTTTTCTAATGGATGATTGTCTGTCGTCCGTCGTCCGTCGGCATTTTGATTCAAATATATTTGAGTGTATACATTCCGTTAAGCTGACTTGCGCTAGAAAGTAACCTGCACTTTTTTCTAACTAACTGAAAAAGAATACCCCCAGTTTTCTTAAGGCACGTTGGTTGTCGTCAGTTTTTCTAAGAATCCATTTTGGTAACATGCTTCTTAATGTGTTAGAGTGCTTTTAATTCTGATTGGTCTTTTTGTGGAAATGTATAACACAAATAATTTCTTCAGTTCTCAAAATATTGCTCGAAATCTTTGTAAACAATATCATCATGAATATTAGCTATGCACGACATAATTTTGAAGGCCACAGTGTATACATTGCAGTTTGACCTTGGGCTTAAGCTTTAACAAACATGACCATTTTATGGTTAGGACTTTTTATGCCCCCAAAGGGTGGCATATTAAAATAGCACCGTCCGTCTGTCCGTCCGTCTGTCCGTCTGTGCGTCCCCACTTACAAACTTACAAATTCGTGTCCGGACTGTAACTTTGTCATGCATTGAAGGATTTTAAAATAACTTGGCACAAATGTCTAGCGCATCAAGACGACGCGTCGCGTGCGAGATCCTCGTCCCTACCTCAAAGGTCAAGGTCACACTTAGAGTTTGAAGTATATATGCACACATTTGTGTCCGAACTAGAACTTCGTCATGCATTGAAGGATCTAAAAATAACTTGGCACAAATGTCTAGCACATCAAGCCGATGTGTTGCATGGACTTTAAAATTACATACCACAATAATTGAGGAAATGAAGAGGACAAAGACTGTGAGACAACTCTTTCGGGGGCATTAGTCACTTGTGAGGGACAGCTCTTGTTTAGATATGGGAATGGTATTGCGGAGATTTGATTTGTTTACATGTTCTATATTTATCCTTTGATTGTTTAATACATGTATGCACCTCACGGTTGTTGCTGTGAGTGTAAACATAGCCATAGAGCAAATAAACAAAATCAAAAACAGGATGTTTAGCATACTTTTTAGACAATTACGGGACAGTTTAAAACTCATCATTTATAAGTACAAATGTACATGTGTATAAAAATAATTTAATGATATACCAGTAAGTAAAATAAATTCAATACATATGTTTTGACAACTTTTTGCACTGAAATGTATTACATTTTATCATGTCTGCTTTCAATCACAATTCACAATACATGTAGTCTATTTTCATCTCCTTCAGTTTCTTCACTGTGGCCTTTAGAGAGACCATCTAGATGTCGTCATATCATCTCCCAGATAGATACAGACACTCGTACATGTATATCATTCTTGTTCCATGCCATCGTTATCTTCCTGTAAGGTCTCATACCTTTTTGCTGGCGATCCAGTAATTTCACTGCCTTTCGACTTCGTCTTTGGCTTCTGTCTAAATTATACAGTTTTATATCGCTATTATTTACACAGTTAATACGACTTTGGCCTCAATCAGGGCACAAATGTTATTTTTAAAAATCTGTTATTTACGAGATCCAACAACCTCTGTTCTGTTGTTCTACAAACGAGGCCACAATAAGTAAGTTTCTTATTCAGCTACACCAAAATGGTGACAGACATGCGTCTTTCACGGAACAATTCAAAACTATTAGTAATCAATGCGTCACTGTGTTCCACTTTGAGGACGTTCACGTACGAAGTTATTTCATTTAGATTTACATTTCGTTTTCGTTTTCATGGACTGCTATATACACGACAGTTGAGATACAACAGATAAACCTCTCAGAAAGATGTAAGACTTATGAAAGTTTTCAGCATCTTCTATAGTTTCTGGTAGTGTTCTATTAGCTGTTTCTGGCAGGTACAGGGTGAGAATCCCTGCCAATATACTGAACGATCCAAATATCACCAGAGGAAGAGCTCGTCCAAAATCTCCTTTAACAGTCACATTCTGCAATCATTACATAAAATGTGTCTTATTTCCATACGTAGTTTACATGAATTATGCTCCAACAAAAAAGTAACAAGCAGTATAACTGAACAAGAAAGAAAGCTATATTAATATGTTTTGTCTTATTTATCAATGAATGAATATTTGGTTTGATACATTTTAACTAATGTTCAATGAATATTTACTAATAGTTTGATGTATGTTACTTACGAGATCAGCTATGTAGGGGGCAGCTATTACACCAAACCGGGACACTGAGGAGCTGGTTCCCACGCCAGAGTTTCTGACAACAGTCGGATAGAGTTCCGCAGAAAAAACGTATATAACAGTAAAGGCACCAGCTACGCACATTTTCCCGATCATTGCAAATGTAATAGTTGCAGCCTGTAATTCTGCGGGAACAGAATGAGAATAAGTAAATATCAGAATACCCTGTTTACGAAAGGTCAGTGTCAACATTGTACTGGGCTATTTAAGGAGGCCCTCTGTAAAGTGAAGAAATAACTCATTAAGACTGTTATTACATTTCTGAAAAGAACATTGACCATTAACTTTGTTAATTCTAATGTTCATTTGTGCTGTATAGATACTGTAAATATCCGTAAAGTATCTTTGTTTTTGTTCAACATCAGGCATAACAAAAATTGGAGAACGGGACATTATTGAGAAAAATTAATGTATATACTTCCATCTCCATATATCCTGGTAAACAGTGTCACTATACATGATGCTCCGCCCATAAACATAAAGAACAAATGGAGCTTTTTCCTTCCTAGTCTGTCAAAGGACAATAAACATATCACATATGCGGGAAACTCTGACAATCCTTGAAGGAGAAAATTTAGGTAAAAATCTCCGCCGAGGTTGCCCGTGTTTAGAGAAAGTCCGTAATATACCATCGCAATTACTACCCTGAAAATGAAGCAATGACTATTGTTATATAACATACCCATAATTATTGTGTATAATTTTATGTAGGTCTTGGTAAATATAAGCATTTACCAGAATTGCTACAGCGAACGAACACTACTTTTAAAAGATAAAGTGTATATCCGTCATTATATACATTATACTGTGAAACTGAATAAAGTCAAAGTTCTTTATATGAAAATCAAAAATGCAAATGAGCGTGTCTTCGTTTTGTCTTTTGCCAACAAATTTCATACATTTCAACCAGTATAATCCTCGTTGAAATATAACAGTTTTGGTGTAATGTCCATAAAATTCATAAAGTACGTGTAAGGTTTGGGTACAGGCGGAACCGGATTCACGCTGGCAATAAACCCATAACCTGTTTTTACACATACTATATGTATTAGATAGAGTACTGTTTGCGAGAATAATTATGTTATTTCGAGGGGCGTAGCCCCCGAGAAATGACGTAATTATTTGAGCAAACAGTCACTCTATCTGATTTGTATTATGGCACGTTGATAATGGCACGTACACCATCATGTACATTTTGATTGACAGCTCGCAGGCCCCGAAACATCGTGTGACGTAACAAAATGGGTGGGATCACGTTAATATTGTTTGGTCACTCTGATCTTTGTCAGTTCCCTTAAAAAAAGAACGCTAAGAAAGATAGATGAACTCTGCATTATGGATATTTTAGAATTGCAGGATATTGTTTTGTTACAGATGGCTAATGAACTTGAATTCAGTCAATTAGAAGATTTAGACGATATCATTCTTTCACAAGTTCTTTTAGATGCCGACGACATCATGCTTTCACAAATGAAAACTGCATGATGATAACTGCTCAGGACACTCGTGTTTCGAGTTCGTGTATATGTATGTCCACCCTTCCATTCCTCTTAAACATTTAAGTTTAGGTCAATTTTACAGAGCTACATCTTTCTTCTTTGGCAATTGTTGCTTGTTTTTTGTTTTTGAAAAAAATCTGAAAAGTGTTCTCTATTGCAGATAGATCATGTTCTCTATTTCAGATAGAGCACGGTCTAAGCTCCGCCCCCATACACAATGCAAATTATCACAAATACAGTACAGTGTTTTCCTATACAAATATGCAGTAGCCATGATACAAATGTATTTCTTGCATACCAGATCGGGATATCTGTAGTTTGTACAAGTGCTGAAAAATCGCATCTTACACCCTTGTGCAAGACGACTTAATGACGTCAGAACGAACTACTTTTGTGAATGAATGTGTAAATTCGTGCATTACTACAATTAAATACCGCGTAAATTATATGTCATTAATTTTATTTACAGTTTGCCCTACTTTCCAATCCAATCAAATGCCCCTATTTCATTCAAAAAAGCTAATTGTATTCTCCATATTGACTCAATATCTCCAATATGAAAATAATTATTTCACTTATTTTACCAATAAGTGAGACTATGACATCACAGAGCTAAGCTCCGCCCTTAATCTCTATATATTTCAATACAAATATTGTCTGTAGATGGGAAAACTGTAAGCCGGTTTTAGGTCCATATTACAGGAATAAGTATAGGTTATAGGTCTATATTACAGGAATAAACAAATTTATTGCGAGGGAGCGTTAGCGAACCGATGCAATAAGTTTGTTTCTTCCTGTAATATGGACCTATAACCGGCTTACAGTTTTCCCATCTACAGACAATATTTGTAATGAAATATATAGAGATTACTCTGTGATGTCACAGTATTACTTATTGGAAAAATAAGTGAAATAATTATTTTCATATTGGAGATATTGAGTCAATATGGAGAATACAATTAGCTTTTTTGAATGAAATAGGGGCATTTCATTGGATTGGAAAGTAGGGCAAACTGTAAACAAAATTATTGCATCGGTTCGCCGACGCTCCCTCGCAATAAATTTGTTTATTCCGGTAATATAGACCTATAACCTATACTTGTTTCTGCTACTTTTTGTAGAAATTGGTATGCAAGAAAAAGAATCTATCACTGGCTGCACGTGCAGATGAGAATATCCGGCTCTCGGGTAACTGTTTTGGCGCCTCGTTACCGCCAAAAACAGTTATCCTTGAGCCAGATATTCCCATCTGCACGTGCAACTAGTGAAAGATTCTTATAAATTTGTAATATGTAAAACCGTTTCTACAACGCTTACCAATTAAACACTATGATGAGAGTCCTGATTGCCAATCTCTTCGACCGGAATAAGTTCCAGACTCTACCCGTATCAGTACCGGATTCACAGTTCTCGAGGAAATTGTCAGGAAGGGTAACTTTGTTTACTTTTTCCGCCTTACGTAAAATTGCCTCTGCCTCTTTTGTTCTTCCTTGTGATATAAGCCAGCGGGGCGATTCTGTTATAAGCCTAAATAATATAATACTACATGTACATGTATATTGTCGCATCACACATTATTTGTCCGCTCTCATGTGCCTGATAGTTAAGTTTATTTTGTTGAATGATTGCCATTAAACTGATCAACAGAAACTTAAAGCATATAAATAAAAAATGCTACAAAAGCCATATGTGCACTATTCCCCAGTATATCAGGGTAAATAAAGGTATGTGCTCATAATTACTGTACCAATATCACACCATAACATCACACATACATAATCAAGCATAGGGTGAGATACCACTTTTTTTAGCAACTATGGTGTTTAAACTGGTGTGTATCATGCTAACCTTACATTTCCCCGATCGCAATCTAAGAAAAAGTATAAATAAGAATATTAAGTTCAAACATTAGTTTTAAAGACTTGCCGTAATTCTACGTGACATAAGTGCCACAGGTTCGCTCCTGTGGTCGCGCGCAGCTGAGATTCAAACGTATAACCGCTCAAGAACTTACCAATAATAGCATAGGTAAATGACTGTCGGGATTGCCATTGCCAGCTGAAGCTTTCTCCAGTGACGTAACAGATAAGCGACACCTGACAGGATGAGTATACCAAATGCAAACCATGTCTGCCAGAATGTTCCCGCCAAAAGTCTTTTCGATGGACCGACCATTTCCATACCTATAAACCATGAAAGATTTTTTAAATCATGACCTACCAATTCAGTTTAATACGGGTAAGTTTGGTCCAGGGACGGCTTGGTACAGGCACAGTTTTGTATATAAACAGCTCGGTGCTGCAGGAGCAGTTTGGTGCAGGCACGTATCAATGCAGACATACAATTTCATGCAGGCATGAACAACACTTGACGTTTCCATTGACTACAGATCAACCAGTTATAATACTATAACTTAGAACAAACAATACTAGTATACACTACTGCTAGTTCCCTGGGACTGAATACCTCACACTATGAATCCGAGTAAGAGCTGGGATCTGGGTACAAACTGATAGCAAAGCTAAAAGTTTGTTAACAGAATGGCAACGGTAGAAACATGTTTACATTACTTTACCTATAACAAAACCGACGAGGTAAATACTCGCACATGCTGCACCAATGAAGAACCTGATAATGACATATTCCACCAAAGTCTGTGCCCAGTACAACACTAATGTTGACACAAAAAGTAAGATCTGTGCAAAACACAGTGTTTTTTTCCTACCATACCTGGCAATATAGATATATACGATCGTCCCGTTTCATGAGGTAAATAAACAAGTATACGTATGAACAACAGATAGGAAACTTTTTAACGTTTAGGCAGCTACTTAGAAATTACAAAGGAAAATGCATATTGTCTAGAACACTTTAATGACTGCCCTGAAAACAAAATTCCATTGCCTGAATAAAAACAAAGTTGCAAACTTATTACTTAGTTTTGATTTACAACCTTGTAAATGCCGTACCTGTCGGCGACCATCCCAGAAATGAAATCTCCAGCTAACAGACCGATGTAAAAACTCATTTTAACTATTGGCTGTAGAATTTCCTTGTCACAGACCACCGACATCTGAAGTATATCATCCAACAACCTCAATGTTCGTTCTTAAAGATTTTAGTTTAGTTTAAACTTTTTTTTATTTTACATTGATTGTACAACATGCTCTTGCAGTTTACTTTAGTTACTTTTGATGACTGCTTCCTCGAGTTCTGAGAAGTACTCGTGCAGATAGAAGGGATTGATGAAGTCTCTGTCAATGCCATTGAGGGATTCGAACCCACGATCGCCGGTTAGTTTTAGTCAGTTCGAACAGTGTTTGTGAGTCTAACTCCAAATGTCCGGGGTTTTTTGGTCACAAATACAAAAGAATATATAAGAAGCTGTTGTAAATAAAACAAGACAGTGTTCGATTTTAAATGGATGAAATGGTTTTCTTAGAGCTATTTTATAGTACGATCCAAAGAAAAGTTACCTCTGTAACAATATTTTCATGGAAAATTGATCTATCGTACACCCATTGGTCACATTTGTACTGGGTTACATTGATTGGTCGGCTGTAGTTGTCATAGTAACTAGCATTTGGTCGGAATAGGTGACATTGGTCGTATTTGAAATTATCGTCGTTTGATGGTGGGATAGTTTTGTTGATGAGTATAGCGTGGTCGTGATTCTGCACGACGTATGTGTCGTTATTATATCCGGGGATGGCACATCTGTAATAATGGACTAGAATGTACTACACACTTGTCTGAGGCTATCATAGTTACAGTGATTTGATATCAAAACGGTTTGAAATACGTAAAACAATACCATATATCATAGAATTTTATTTCTTGTATATTCTAGCAATTTACAAAAAAAAGCTAAAATAAACATATGAAAGAGTTTTTCTGTTGTTTACCTGACAAAGTCCAAAAGGGGTTCATTCTGAAATAGGAGCGTGTTTCATGTTAGTGATGCCTCTTAATGATTTCATTCATATAAATGTTTTTTTTGTAACGTACATTGGGAGGGACCCCCCCCCTTTTTATGTTTGATGCCGAATAAACAAACTCAACCGCCACCAGACCCGACAATTTGTTTGGTTTAAATGCTACACGTGTTAAGACTGTGTGACCATGTCCTCCTAAGGTCAGACTCAAAGATGTATATCAATGTATCTCTCCACATATTATATGTTTCATTTATTTGGACTAATTTATGGATACGTTTAATTTCTAAGTAGAAAATGATCATAAAAAAAGGAATCTCCAGTATAAGGATTTTACATCATGATATTATGTCGGTCGTCATCTTTGTACTTTGATATATGCGAGTATTTTCAGAACATATATCTACCAACCAGTTTCTTAAAAGATTTCCTGTGACTAATCATGAGATGTTGATGGACATATGTTACACTCTCCATTGCAATATGCTGTCGGTAATAAGAAATTAATCCAAAAGCTTGCCATGTTTCTTTGGCGCGTCTATGCGCGTGCGTTAGTGTGTAGGGTGCTTTGTGTAGAAAATGTTATATATAGTTGTAGCAAATACCCAAAACCTGTTATTATTCTGCTGGGTCTCCAGAGATCAGAATTTCTACGCTGAAATAACCCCTAGACATTTCAGAAACTAAAAAAAATCACGTGTATCAGTCAAATATACAATTTTAATCAGAATAACTGACATCGTAATTATTAGAGCTTACTAAGAATTGCATGTACATGCGGAGAGGTCCGTTTAAAATTAATTTAAGTTGAAAAATTATATTTTATTCAGTTGATCGCGTACCAGTGACACTTGATCACCTTTGTCACCGTGTTTTTGTGCAATTTAAGTTTTCTCATTGTGTCAAACTGCGAGTTTGTCGAGTAGACCATCGAAGTTGCTGGCAGGATTTTGTTCGAGATAGTTACAGGTGCACTATGACTATGAATTACATTATTCATTGCACTACTCGCTGACGATTCTGTAGATTTGGCTTGTACTTGTACTTGTTAAACATTACCGTTATTGTTATCTTTGTCACCAGAGCTTCCTTTGTTCGCAGATTGTGACATCCTTATGTTTCCTTGGAACACTGACTTTAAACAGATATTAAGTCAAATGTATCTATTTCAGTTATTAACTTATTATAGACTAAATCGTCAATTTCAATTTCAATCGAGCAAAATCCTTCAAAATATTCAAATTATCTGAGAGCTGATAAAAACAACCGCCATATTGTTTGAGCCTCGTTGTCGTTTTCAAATACCCTTCATCGTGTGTATTGTCCGCAAAATCATTCGTTGTTTATATTGTGTTCAAACTTCGTCTGCAAAACAACACCCTTACTATTTCATTGCTGTCTTAAATTACACACTCTTTGCTGCAAGTTATTTACTAACAATAACAATGTTATCAGTCCTATTTATTTAAAAATTGTAAGTGATTGCGGCAAAATTTCAAGTTGAACTTTAATAGTACGAAACAACATTGGTTCCACTCCACTATCGAGGAAAGAAATTGTAGAAAACTATGAGGTCACGTGCTCCTCTATGGCAAACATAATCAACCTTTAAGTACACGGCGCTTATAACAACAACTACATATTGTATGTTCATGTTAATATATTTGTCCTTAAAAGCAATACAAGCAAATGCAAACAGCATTGTCTCCTATCAGTCAGTCCCTGAAAGAAGAAAATAAAAATGTATGTATTACGATGGAGGGATAACTTTAAAATTTCTAGAAAAACATGTTAAATACATATTAAATGCATGCTCAAAACTAATGCTCGCTGGAAAAATATTTTATAAATGCATGGGATGGGTCAAGGAATACGCATTCAAAACATGTTCATGTATACATGCACACGTGATTCAATAAAGGCACTTGTTATATTACTTTTTATACAAGTATTATATTACTGTCTCCCTTGGTTTAGTGGTTTAGGCATCCGCCTTTGGAGCGGGAGGTCGAAGGTTCGAATCCCAGCAGGGGTCCGTTCTGATATGGCCGGTTGGTGAGCCTCAAGGTGTTTAAATAATGGTTACCGTATGTCTACCTGCCTGGTGCCTGGCATTAAAAGGATAAGATTCGGGAGGTACATGTGCTTAAAAAGAAGGTGTCTCATAAGTCAGAAATGGCTAACAAACAAATACTTTACCTTTACGATGGAGGGATAATATACCGTTATATTAGAAACTTTGTAAACTCGACAGAGGTTATACGTAAGATGTGAAATTGTCTGATTTAATTTGAAGGTCGGGTTTAAGAAGCAAGTGCAAACACATCCATTCATTTTCCTTGCAAACAGTTACATGTCGAGAAAACTTTAATATCTTTATCGAAGTAACAAATGTTGTAATAAAAGCGTGTCTTCTATAACAGAAATGAGCATCCGTCTGTGTGAGAAGGGCCATGGGATCAAGTCCCGGTCAATGTGAATTTTTTCTCACCCTGTGACATTTGGCGCCTTGTGACTGAAGAAAATTAAGTTTTACTATAAAATCTAGCTACCAATCGTTTTCATGTACTAAAAATTGCGCCGACCATCTTTTTAAAGGTAGTTCTTGTTAACATCGTTATGACCGCTTTCTTTACAAACTTGGAAATATCTATCTACGATGTACTTACATTGGGATGTTCTGTCACGGAGAATATCAACCATAGGTACAGACACTGGCCCTCTATCTGTAACAGAAAAGTGTGGAGTTCAATTGTGACTGGCTTATATGAAACTCGGTTATTCAGAGCACGATAAGTTGTAGATGAAATCATAAAATGTCAAGCGTTCGCCAACATGGTTCAAGACAGTGGAATATGTGTATGTTGTCTTATACTGTAAGACAACATACATATATTCCAAGTTATACTGATGTTTCAAATGGTGAAATTTGTTGGTTACATCAATGAAAGACCAGACGTTTTTTTATTTCGAAATTTTGATTTTGATTGGAACGATGCTGTGAAAATTAAGCGAATCGTTCAACGTGGGTGTTTTGGATTCAAACTCCACCCTCTTAGGGGCATCGGCGACATCTTCCCATAACACACCATAGTATGACCATTATGTATTTATCTAAATAAGCAGATACGAGTCTGGCACAATATAGACAAAGACCAACTATAAATATATTGAATGCGTCAGACTGCTGACCCGCATAATCACCCACTTTATTTCGATACAGCACTATGAGAGCACCAGCAACAACAAAGTCAATCAAAGCACTGCTTGATTACATCGTTTGGTTTGACCGAATACTTGTATACAACTGAGAATACTTTAGAGTAACCAATTAAAGTAACTTCTTGTCATCGACGATATTGTATAAAAAAAAAATTAAAAAAACAAAAAAAAAAAACTAAAAGTATTAATCAGAACTACCTTTGTTTCTGTCAAGTCGCTTAGACTGTTTCTTGATTCTGTCCTCAATCACCTCCAATTGAGCTGGGAGTTCGTCATTACTGAGGTTATGATTTTCTGTTGGCTTACATTCTGTAGTTTCTCCGAAAAAATATTCGTCATCGTCGGTACTCGTAAACTTTCCAGTCTTGCAGAGTATTATCTTTCCAAATGTGCGGCTTACTGAACGTGTAAGTGATATTATCTTGTTTTTACTGACATTCTCAGAAAGTTTCCTCCATATGTTGTTTCTAGTTGCCATGTCCATCTGTTACAGTAAGACGACATCTTTTGCCATTTTGTCACCAATAATTCGAGTGCTACGTAGAACGCGTGTGATAGATGTAGGATGGAGGCTCTTCTACGTCTGACGCTATGTCACATAGTAACGACGTCTTCTTGTCAACGCGAGACCACACTTTCCGAATATATTGCGGGGTTATTGTTTTTTTTACAGTGTTTTAGTGTTTGACAAGAAGTTTTATGTTACTCATATTTCGTTTTTACCAAATTTTATTTCGTACTTACGAAATAAAAAAATGTATCAAATGTCACTTCACGTACACCGTGCAAATCAAATAAAATAAAAATTTGAAATAAGCATGCTAAAATGATATATTACAGATCTAACATTCGGTTGGTTTGTAGGGGAGCATCTTTCCAGTTAGTTGTGTAATACCGGGTCAAGACTCTAGCCCTTCATTTGAAGTGAAAAAGAGCGATCCCGGCTTAGGAAAAGCTATTGCTTCATGCTGAAATTTATGAGTATCATTACAATATTCAGTGAAAGATAATAGAATACATATTTTATAAAAATGAACTGATAAACCATTTTGCCTACCTGTGGTCCGGATTTCCTAGCAGGAAAACGCTGATCGTCATAAAGACTCCTGCATTGATAGCTGGTAAACCAACAAGGATATAAATCCTTTTCTGATAGGAACCAAACTCCCCCAAAGACACAAGTATTTCATCAAATTTCATATTTACAGTAATTAATTATTTCATTTCCGTGTAATCGCGTGAGATTATAACCTTGTAAAGGCGCTTGTGAAAGCGTTGATATTTATAACCTAGTCAAAGTGTTAAAATTAGCATCATTCCAACAGACTGGCCTTTTTTTAAACTTTATTACAAAACACGAACGTTATTTGTTATCATTCATAAATTGTAACGTCATGTGTGACACATATATTCATATATTTACAGTGATATCATTATATCAGAAACAACGTCTAAATTTAAAGATATATAATCATTTTCGAACAGTAAACGGACATGTCAAATTGATAGTTTATCCAATAGTTTATTAAAATCTTATCTAGCACCAGGCGTACCATAGCTACCTTGGACGAGGATGGTGGATCATACGTACATATAACAAACAAACCAAATATCTTATTCTAGCACTCTGTTTATACCAATTTATTTACTCTTGATTGTGAAACAAGTTCTTACAATTAGGATTAATCGCTCTCGAGACTTACTCCAGATGGAATCATTCTGGAAGGGAGAGGGGCAATGTGGAATTATCTGTGTCTTGACAATTACTTGGGCACTGGTGGGGATCGAACCCGAACAACATACGTACAAGTGGTGTAAGAACACGTAACCAGTCAAGAAATAGCCTATTTATACGTGGTTCATTTAGCATCGGGTGCCGACATTGTCAGCTGAATACTTCCGTCCCTTGTATTGTTTTACATAAACAGAAAGTATAAACAAATTTGATCTTGTTATCGGGCTGTTGTTTGTGACTTAACCACTAAATGTACAAAAGCGTCATTTTAAAAATTGTTTCTCCCTGCTGTTGAAATGCCAACACGGTGTGGAATGAGAACGGTCTTTAGCTGTATTGGACGAAGTCCAGCAAATATTATGTGATTGTGGTGTGTCCGTTCGTATGTCCGTTAGCTTTTCTTTTGATAGCACTCCTCAGATCACTATTTTCATCTGACTTCCATGAAAATTGCTCAAAAGGTAGCCAAGTTGTAATTTATCGCCGATTATAACACTCTACAGGTTACATTTTCCAACGTACTTTTACGGAAACTTGTTCAGAAAGTTACCTGCATTCTGTAGATTATCTTTATTGCAATTGGACCACGCCAACACGCTACATTTAATTATTGTAAAACCTTGATAACTCTACTGGGTACACGTCATAGTTTCCAGCAGATTTCACAAAGCTTGCGCAAGCTGTAGATGATCATAATAGAAATTGTTACATGCTGGGGGAAAATGAACCGTGCTACAGCAAATTATTCTAAAATCTTGGTAACAGGTCACATTGTTCGATTTTCACAAAACGTACTTAGAACAGTCCAGTAGAGCGATACTTGCCCTTCTGTGCGTCCTGTTGTTGTGGTAGTCGGGGTTTTACTTTTACTGAACAATTCCAGACGAGCTTGTTCGTCCGTCAAAGTTTTCCTTGTAACACTGTCTAGCCACAGGTCACAACTCAAGTACAGTTAAACCTTGTACAACGCTGTAGAGATCTACATTAAATAGTTCAAATAATTGTACATGACGAGCCAGACGAGATGTTCTGTATAGAAATCGAACCACGCTATAGGAAAACAAACCTTAATACATCAAGTTGTTCTTACACATTGTTAACATTGCACTTACTTTATTTTCTATTTAATTAATCCGATAAGTCTCTCGGTAGGCAGGATTTATTAGCGGAAGATTTACATTATTGATGCTTACCGGACACTGGCACCGTCTCTCGCAAGACATGAAAAGAAGTACTCCTTTCCGACAAGACACTGGTTTTGTAATCAGTTACATCTCTCAAATAATTGATTGGCAAAAGATTTACATCTAAATCTAAAGAAATGGCAAAGTTATAGCAAACGTTAAGTTATTGTGATGGATGGACGGACGGATGGACAAAGCGATGCAAAAAAATGGATAATAATATAATCAATACTTCATGACATATTAGTTTATTTATTCACATATTGCACAACTAAATACAAAATGTCTATTAATATAAATTAACAAACATCATCAAAACTCAGTTTATGTAACAGCATCCACTCATGATTGAATACTTGATAAAAATGACATGACTGCTATGGAATGTAGACATCTACATGTATATTTTATAGATTTACAATACATTTCTATAATATTTGGAGAAAACTATTTAATGGCAGTTTCTGCATCTTCTCAATACCTTAAGAGCAGTGACCTATATATATGTGTGTGTACATGTATATAGGTCTATGCTTAAGATTACTGAGGATTCTGAGGAAGAGGTTACTATTTTACAGTTTATACTGTACATTTTGCCAGCGGAAAAGGAATCCAGTCACTTCTTCGTTACCCGTGAACTAACAGAAAGATTTCTAAAATTACATCCTATCATACATGCACATGTATAAAGCAGCAGATTTATACCTTAGTAACCTAAATCTATTAACTTACATAATATCAACTTGTGTTTAAAAATAAAGTCGATTTTGATAGAATCATCTAATTTTTGGTAAGCTTTAAGATATTTCATTTATTTAGCTGTTTATTGGAATTCTAGAAATTCTAACACTTTCCCAGAAGTATTTTTATATAAACTTACTATGCAATTCTATTATCAATACAAAAATGTCTGTACTTTTTAAAGGTGACAAAATACTATAAATGTTCTTACTTAGTACAGCTAAAGTTTCATTCCAAAAATACAAAAATGGCTGAAAATGTATTCAGTTTATACCCTATCTTAATTTATTACATTTAGCATAGAGTAGCAGAGAAAATTCTCAGCTTCATCATGTTTGTTCCATAGTGCTTGGCTAATTGATATCTCTGCACCTTTTGGTGTTAAACACTTTTACATTTCCATTCCTTTTGATTATGTTTAATAAGAAATAGGACAAAATTGTTTTAAAGTTTTTTAGCTAAAAACTTCACTTTAACTGTATTTGAAGAGATTTGTAGGATTTGCCATGTATTACAGCAATCATGTACACCATTAGGAAACATGTTCACAACAGACACGTTGCCACTGTAAAACAAGACTAGTCTTCCCCCACTGGTACAGCATCCTCAAGTCTTTTCACAAACTTAAGTCTTAGTTCTGTAACACTGTCACCTTTCAGCTGATCCTGAACAAACTTCACATCTACCTCCATCTGCACCTGAAAATTGAAAACAAAATCATGATTTAATATCTAGTGTTTCTCTGAATGTGTCATAATTGTGCAAGTCATCTCCTATATGAACATTCTAATTTCACATATGTTTTATTTCATGGTAAATCCATAACTTTGTACATCTCATTTTAAATTTGCTGTGTCATCAAAAAGTGATATTCTTTTTAAAGTCTACATCTTTTTAAAGTCATTCAACAAATATCCAATTGGTTAAATGCTCTTAAGAACAAAACATCCTTTGTGAGCTATGTGAACGGGGCTACATGGAAAAATTGGCTAAAAGACACAATTGGTAAGGGGCTAGCCCTATATACATTGTAGTGCTTAGCCAAAAATATAAACTTTTCTCACAACCATTGTAAAACATACATACCATTTCTAGAGCACCTCTCATGACTCCACAAAGTAAATTAGAATAGTTGAGTGAATTATGACCATCTGGAAGCTCCACAAAGTCTATTAAAGGATTATTTTCTAACAGTAGTGAGAACTCGTCACCTGCTGCACTCCAGTTGCTGACTACTGGTGTTATACCAAGATACATCTTGAAAGCAACCTGAAATACAGCAAGCTTACCTTGTAGCTCTAAATACAATCAACACTACATTATTTACAGTTCAATAATATTTACTTTTGCTCATTGTATATACACTAATACATATACATGTAAATGTTATATGAAATTACAGTGCTATACATAGATGATAAATAAAGCCAAATAATATCACTAAATGTGATTAATACCCCCAAAAAATTTTTTTATAAAAAAAAAAAAAATAAAAAAAAAAAAAAAAAAAAAAAAAAAAAAAAAAAAAATATTTTTTTTAAAAATCCCCCCCTTTTTTTTCCATAAATTTAAAAATTTTTTTTTTTTTAAATTTTTTTTTTTTTATATTTCACCCAAAAAAAAAAAAAAAAAAAAAAAAAAAAAAAAAAAAAAAAAAAAAAAAAAAAATTTTTTTTCTCTCCCCCCCCCCCCCCCAAAATATTATTATTTTTTAAAAAAATAATAAATAATTCCAAATATAATTTTTTTAATATTTAAAAAAAAAAAAAAAAAAAAAAAAAAAAAAAAAAAAAAAAAAAAAAAAAAAAAAAAAATATATTCCCTCTCTCCCCCCCCCCCTCCCCTTTTTTTTTTTTTTTTTTTTTTTTTTTTTTTTTTTTTTTTTTTTTTTTTTTTTTTAAAAAAAAAAAAAAAAAAAAAAAAAAAAAAAAAAAAAAAAAAAAAAAAAAAAAAAAAAAAATTTTTTTTTTTTCCCCCCCCCCCCCCCCCCTCTTTTTTCAAAATTTTTATAATTTTTAAAAAAACTCCCCCAAATTTTTTTTCAAAAAAAAAAAAAAAAAAAAAAAAAAAAAAAAAAAAAAAAAAAAAAAAAAAAAAAAAAAAAAAATTTTTTTCTCTTCCCCTCCCCCTTCCTTTTTTTTTTTTTTTTTTTTTTTTTTAAAATTATTTAAATTTAAAATTAAAAAAAAAAAAAAAAAAAAAAAAAAAAAAAAAAAAAAAAAAAAATAAAATTTTTTATTTTTTTTTTTTTCTTTTCTTCCCCCTCCCCCCCCCCCCCCCCCCCTTTTCTTTATTATTTAAAAAAATTTCCACCAACCCACAAAAAAAAAAAAAAAAAAAAAAAAAAAAAAAAAAAAAAAAAAAAAAAATAATTAAATACCTTCCTCTCCCCCCCCCCCCCCCCCCCCCCTCCCTCCCCCCTTTTTTATATTTCCCCAAATTTTCAAAACCCAAAAAAAAAAAAAAAAAAAAAAAAACAAAAAAAAAAAAAAAAAACATCAAATTCTTTCCCCCCCCCCCCCCCCCCCCCCCTCCTCCCTCTTTTCACCCCCCCCCCCCACCCCCCCCCAACCACCCCCCCCCCCCCCCCCCCCCCCCCCCCCCCCCCCCCCCCCCCCCCCCCCCCCCCCCCCCCCCCCCCCCCCCCCCCCCCCCCCCCCCCCCCCCCCCCCCCCCCCCCCCCCCCCCCCCAAACACCCCAAAGAAGGGTTAAGCCAAAAGTTCTTGCAGCATTACTGAGTACTCTTCCTTTTACTAAACTTATTTTAAGTGGGAATATGTTTGTCAGTATCTTATATAAATGGCATGACTCTATCACATGACCAAAACTTTCCTGCATCTCATATCAAGTATGCATTTTTTTCTTTGATATTCCAAAAACAAAAGAGAGATCTTGCAAGACATGAAAGATGGTAATTTTTATCACACTGAAAGTCAATGCCATTTCAGTCAGCTGGAAAAAAGGGAAAAAAACAGTTGGTGTTTCTTGCTTTTTTTTACCCTTCAAATATAGAGCACATTGTAATTTGTGCTTTGAAAGATAAAACTGAAATAAGGTAAAAGACTGTGAAAAAAGATGGGAAAGTTATTTACCTTTGAGATGATATCAGCTGTCTCTCTGAAGTCATTACATCTGCTTGTGTTGGACCTTGCTAAGAAATCTTCTATCAGTCTTACACCAATGTTATACCCCCTACAAAAGTCAAATATGCAATTACCAATGATGATTCAGGGGAATATATGCAGAAATTTAACAATACAAAGGTTCCCATATTATATCTCTATTCTAACTTGCATATAAATATAACAAATTTGGTAAGACAATAATTTAACAAATATTTTACATTTTCTCCAGCTGTTTGTTGACTTCTTCATCATCTTCATAATCCCTCAGTAACTGGGCAACCAGAGCTCCATATGTAAGGGTAAACAGTTCTCCATTCTGAAAACAGATACTAAAATAGCTAATAAAAGTTTTGCAGTTTTTGTACTTATTTTATCAACTTAAACTGTAAAATTGATTTTTTTACAATTCATGATGAATCAAAACACTCTGTTTCATAAATTCACAATTGATTCAAACCTGCAAATAAGAATAACATAAACACCAAGAAGATATTTTCCTGATTAGCCAGACCTTTATTTAACTAAGAGACACAACAAGTGCATAAAGCTATATGATGTCACAAACTGGATTGTCAAATGATTGAAACGGTGGAGGTGATGTTTAAAGAAAGCTTGACGAAGTATATATTTCCGCAAAAACATCCAAGCACTCTTAATTAATCTGATATCGCTGAAACTCTCATGTATAATTCTAGAATTAGCCTGCGCAAATCCGTATAAACTGAAGTGCCAGCTACAAAGAACAAAAGACACTCGTAATTTACTAAATATTTAGACGGAAGTGGCTGGCCTATGGATAGGGTAGTCATAGGGGAGGACACCTAATAATGTTGGTAGTACTTATCATCCAACCCTTTTGCTTCATATGTATTTACACAAATTGTCATTTTCATATTGTATATATTGAATAATATATATTTAAACTAAGTGGCTATGTAAAATTCGAGGGAAGTGAGAGGTAGCTGGGTCACTTCCTTCCAATTTTTTTATGAGTTTGTTATACAATATTTAACCATTTTCTCCTGGATTTCTCCACTTTAAATAAAATAAATATCATGTGACAGTGTAGTTGAAAAACAAAAGAATTTAGCCTATGATAAAATTGTAATAATAATAATACAGAGCCTGCCACCTAGCCACTTCGTTCCTGTCAGACTGAGAATGGGAAATTAATAGAATACAAATATTTAATTTGCTATCATGACACTACAACATTACTACAAAATTGATTTCTTACTATTTTCGGCTTTGCTATGCTATGACTTCATCATGTTCATACTGACAATTTAACCAATCACATTATTTGGTCGTGTTCATTTTTTTTTCTGGTAAAAGGTAAAACCCCAGCTAAAACTCCTATGCAAGTTTGAATTTATTTCAAACAAAACAAAAAGCTTTTAACAACAATGGTCAGATGGTAGAGCTTTGTCTTCTTTCATTTTTATTCTTGTTTAATATACATGTTAAAGTTAAAGATGAATAGAGCCCAGCAATGAAACCTGAGGAATCACCTTTCCTGAATGTAAACAATTTATCAGTACCAGGAATGTGCAAAAGCCGACAATGTTGAACATTGTCTAAACATTTCCAGGTGTTTTCCACTTTTATCCTTTCAAAGGGACATTTCCTGTGACTGCAGTAAATGGCAAATAAAATTGGAAAGAACATCGCTCAAAAAACGCATTACTAACACTGCTTTATTAAGTCTTAAAGAGTTAAGATTTATAAATGACAACATTATCCGATTACTTCTCCTATCCGAGCGTTCAAACAATCCCGTATAGTTCGAGGGCTCACATTGAATTCATACATACCACTTTCCTCGGATCTCCGGCTCGACTTGCTTGTCTCGACATTTTAAAAACTTCTTGACCACTAAATGCTTGAATACGACCAGAATCTACATAAATTTACAACAAAATATATCGGGAGGGTTACAATCTTCCTGGTGGACAGACGCTTTCAAATGACATAAATACTCGTTTTCGGTACATATTATGTCCGGCATATGACCAACCCGATACCTGTACGGCGGATGCCGATCCCAATTACTTATTTATTGATGAAAATGCGGTTCATGTGTCAATACGTGTCAACATAACGAAATGTTTGGATACTGGAACTAGCAAACGGGCCAGGCACGTTTGATTTTTTTAACATAGTATATACAAGATACAAGAAACTTTATTTATAGTCCGGTGTTACAAGAACATAGAGAACATTTGCTAATAGCTATTTACTACATAATAATAAGTTTCTTAACAACAAGATTTAACAACATTTGACATGCAGAGTAAAAGTACAGATGAAATGGAGATACAATATGCATTTAAAACATTTTACATATACAATATTATATTAAGAGTAATAACAGCATTCAAGTTGGCATGCAGGAAAGGATATGAATACCATACAGTATATTTACACTCATGGATTTTTAAAACATATGTAATTGGATCTACTCTTGACCAGTAATAGCCTAAAAACTGCAATGAAATAACGGGAATAAGATTTGACTAGCAAAACAGACACAAAAGTGTATAATTATGTAAGAAATGGTGTAAGAAATTTATTATCCGTTCAAATCAGATTTGAAGGGAACTGAGTAGGTTCACCTTCACATGGGTTTTTTATAACATAACTGTAGCACATAATATATATAGACACACATACTATGTTAAAAATCAAACGTGCCTAGCCCCTTTGGGTGCAATCAGAATATATTACAAGGCAAACACTAACTTAACTTACTGAACAACGATACAACGAAGCTGTTGCGCGAACATGGAGAACATGGACAGCTATCTCCACTTCCAATGCAAACCGATTTTATAAGTTTACAAGCCTCACTCCGATGTGCAAATAGCTGTGAAGATAGCATTAATCAAATGTTTACAATGAGAAAAGTGTCGTCAATAATCGTGCAAATATGCTGCACGTACCTGCCTTTTTCTTGAATTTTGTATTCTTCGAGAACCTTTGGGACAAATTCTTCGCATTTTCAGTTGGGAGTTTTCGATTTTTGGAACAGTGTTATAATCATATTGTTAAGAATCGCAAATAAATCTGAGTGCACGTTCTTCTTTGGGCTTTTTTTTCTAAATATTTCGTGTACACTTCCCAAGTAAACACCAAGTAATAGGACAGTAGTAAACATTAGATCAAATGTAAGAATCGTATACATTTAGTCTGGCTGCTCTACAAAACGATCTACCTATGCATTTTAATGAATTTAATTACTTCGATGTCTTCCTACAACTATCTGATACATGAACACAAAATTTTAACCTGAACTCTATAGTAACATAAATTAAATTGCCTTCATCTTTGCATATAATTTTGTTATCTTTAATGTTTTAAAAGTGACATTTCTGTCTTTCGTTTTGTTTCAAATAGAGGTCGCCTGAAATTCAAAAGAATTTATTTGCATAATTATGACTGCCAGAGAACCGCTAAATTAATAAGTTATTATCTTTTTTTAACATTCTTTAACATTTCCAATATATCGATATGCAGCTGACAGTGTTAATCGTCAGCATACATTAGTAGTGAAGAAAATTATCAAAGAATGTGAAAAAGTACAGGGCGTAAAATCGTTCCTTGTGGAACACCTTTATATATTTCTTTCAAATAACTTGTGTTTGAACATATTTTAACACAGCTGTTTCTGTTACTAAAATATTGTTCACGCAAGTACTTTATTGTGAACAGTCATAGTTTGGATAGAAATTTGAAAGAAAAGTATTAAAATTCGTATTGAAAAAAATCGGTCAACTGTATATTGATCGTTCTTTCGAAGATTTTAACATTGGACCGAGGCAAAATCGTAACTCGGACTTGAATTGGGGATGAGCAATATAGCTATTCTAATGTACCACATCATACTTCTTACTGTAAGATCTTTGTAGAGAACTATGTTTTCACTGAACTACTATATGTAATTATCATTTTGAGAAACAGAATACTGACTGATAAACAGTCACAAGAAATGCATTTTTAGGTGCTCGACATTATTCAAATTACCTTTTAGTTTTAATCTTTTGAAATATATCGAAATACAGTTGCTCAGGAAAAACTGAATATAACAATATAATTTTCTCTCATTTAAAAACCTACCAATTCACTCAAGTGAATGTTGCTGATTGTTTAACGTCTGGAAGCAGACCCACACATGCTCCTTGTGATACTCTAGTTTCTCCAAATCGACCCACTGTAAACAAATCAATATATATACATAGAATCTCATTCTCTGAGCCAGTCATGCATCACGGGTACCTTTGCAATGGGCCAGGAAGTAATGGGATTATATGATAAAAAACGTCTTTTTAGCTCGTGGTGAGCTATTGATACTGCGTCCATCGTCAGTATTTTCTCAAACTCCTCTGAAGCCACATTGCCATCATGTTGAAACTTCATCCTCTTTTAGTTATCTTCAAATCTATTTGATACATCCAGAACTCTGGTTTCCACTACTTAACAGAAACCACTGGCCAGACTTTAAAATAATTCTATAGATATGTTACTTGGACGACTTATCAAATTCCTCCAAGGCATGTAAACTAATATGCTCACGGTATAGGGCGGGGCTTTGTTTGTTTGACAGATGTGGGAAACATGAATAAATCTGCTCTTCATAAAGCATTGTTCAAATTCAGAAATAATTTCACAGAAATGTTTCTAGAGTGACCTTCTACCAAGTTCTCTTCTTGATTCTGGTTTGTCTAAACACTTGGCCATCAAAGAACATTGCACATTTTCCCATATGTCTCTATACAGAAAACTGAAACAAATCTACTAAACAATTATCTGGATTTTGGAGTGACCCTCTGCTAGGATGTGTGTAAGGTATAATTTTTTTAGGAAAGGCTCATAATTCAACCTGTGGACAGATTGTTTTAGAGATTTTCTTTTTCAAAAACATGGCAACCAGAGGGTGGTAATATATAGTGGAAGTTACTTGGTGGATTTAGAGGTAAAACAAAGGAAGTATCCTCAAGACTTTATAAAATTCATTAAATTGAAACTATAATGAAATATATTACGTCCCCGTGTGTGAGTTACAGTAGAGGACATCATAGCCCATTTGTAAAGAATAGCTATCAAACTTGCAAAAAATCCCAAACATTCAGGCCTTTATACCCTACATGAAACACACACATTTAATCGGACAGTGCAGTGACTCAGGTGGGCTTTCTTGACCTATTTAGTTATAAAGCTGGTAACCAAACAATAAGGCCTTACACTATTTTAATGAACACAAAAGAATGGGAATAAAGTGCCTACACTCTACATTTGATTTTACATCTAATATTACTAGACCATTTTTATATAAAAAAAACAGTAACAAACTAACTAGTTACAGGAGGATTTAAATGTAAAAAAAACACAAAAAAAAAACCAGTATCCTATGAAACAAATCCTGACAAAAACAAAATCATTGACAATATATTAAGGACACAGCATTAAGTTTCACTAAGAATGATCAATACATTTCAGAATATTATTTAGTGTTGACCTCCCTGCTTGGAGTATGTGAAAGGTACAGACATTTGAAGCCTTTGTTGAGACTGTAGAATGGTGTGTAATTCAGGAAAACTTTAGAACAACTTTTATTTAAAGTCAATTGTCTCTAAGATCTGAATAAATAAGCTAGTGTCATTTTGAAGGAAGTAGTAGTCAGCTTGCAGCTTGCAACACAGAACAATCATACTTTTGGTTTCATTATCTGCATTTCTATAAACAGTATAAAAAGTGAGTTTATGTAAACCAGTGAAGTTTTATTGGTGATTACATATTAGACCCCACATCCTTGTTAGTTAAATAGTGAATCCTATCAAATCTAGCTCATAAATGTAGGAATTGTATACTTTTGAACCACCTGGAAGTTACATTTACTAAACATATAAGCAACAACAGTAATATTTCAATGTTTTGTATTAATGTTTTTATCCTTGACAATATTACAAAATCACAGATTAAATCAATGTAGTATTGCACAATTTAGGCAGCAAAACAAATTATCACACATTAAAACAGTTTTATGTACATGTGTATTCACTGTATTGTTGTATTTTATGTCTGATAAGCCAAAATTCTCTCTTATACCTTCTCATGATTTGGTGAGCAAACAAGTCCTTTTATCAGCTACAATGTTATGCACATTTATATTTAATGATATCATACTATACAGTGAAACTTGTCTTATATAAAACCCCATTCAGACCACTTGATCATGCAGCATATATTTTCCATTATAATTTATGCTACCTGGAAGGGAATGACTAAGATAACAAATTTTACAGTTCAAACGAGGTGCCTGATAAAACAAATTTTACTGTACATGGCTGATTTTGCCATTTTAATTACTTTTGCAGCTTTCCCTGCATCATTCTCCCCTTCATGATATTGTGTTATCTGCCTTTGAAAGTCTGAAGGTTCTATTCCCTCCTATACAAGTGACACTTCTATCTCTCCCTTGACTTCCTCTGGGTACACATGCACTTGTTTTCCTAGACTGCTGTAGTAAATCTGCCCTTGAGAAAATCCAACATGATCTGGGTCTGCTGCCTGATCACTATCAGAACCTTCATCATCTGTACTGTCCAATACCTCATCCTTCTTCACCCAGATATCTACAAGTAAAAGTGCAAACTGATTATTTAATATATCTTAAGAGCACTCGCTCATTCTCTTTAACTTGACTACTTAATCTTATGAGCACAAGTTGTCAGCACAGTACCAAAAAGTCAGAAAAAATCAAAATTGCCTGACACAGTCATTTGGTTAAACCCCTACAGCCAAGTATGCAGTCTGAGCAATGTAATAAGGCTATAGTAACAAAGCTTTAAGGCAATAGACCAATCCTTACCTAATCCATTGAAAAAGAAATGCAGTTGTAAACTAAGTACATTGTATCAATGCAAGATAAACTGAAGTTAAACAAGAATCCAATCATTAAAGTCCACATGCTTAAATATTGAAAAGCTTGGACTAACGTAGTGAAAATGATGTGCTGCACACCTACATTTCATAGTGATCATATTTACCAAGTTTCAGTTCAATCTCCTGAAAACTGTTAAGTGTACAAAAAGACTTACAAATGCAGTAATTCTTACTGTTCCAGTCAGAGCCTTAACTCTGAATAACCTTCACAGAAGCATATCAATACATTCATTCCATCCAAGCTTTATAAAATTCAAAAAGAAGTTGAGAAAGTGGTTGGCACGAAAAGGGTAGAAGTTGAAATGAGTCATTATAGTGGCAAGTGGTTAGTTATTTCTTTAAGCCACTATAAATATGCTTAATATGGTAAATCTGTTTGGTTACAATTTATGGTGATCTTTATTTTTGGTCTGGCACTCATGTTGTATCTGTAAATATGGAGCCATTCAGGCTCCATTAATACTTCATTCAATTTTACTTGCATCTTTATTAAGATATCTTGAGTGCATTTTTCTTTTAATTTGTTATGTTTCAATTGTTGTTGATAGAGGTGTTTGATTCAATTAAAATTTGCCAATTGAATATGAACAAATTAAGACAACCATCACATAGCATGCTTGTCTACATTCTCTATAACAGAAACACAAACAGGTGTATCTGGTATTTGTGTACCTCGGTTAATTAGAAGTTCTGGACCTACCTTCTGTCTCCTTGGCACCATTGTATTTGAACAATTTAATTCTTGGCAAAGGTATAAATCCTGGTACAAGAGGCATCATCTGAACACTTGTTGTGTATGTTCCACCAGGTATAGAAAACACACCTGTTAATGAAAACACAATAAATATCAACATTTACCAGGATGAAAAAATAATTGCTTTTATTGAAAAAAGACCAAATATTTGTATCAACAAGAGATGTCTTGAAGACAGACTATTAGAATCAATTTGTCCATTTTCATTAAACATCCAAGCTTGATATACAAAACTTCAACTCTGGAATTTAAGCCAGTTTAAACTTGTTAGTCAAATACAAAACGTAACTATGGATGAACAACAACAGATAATGTTTAAGAAAACTTAAATCAATTTCCATTCAGTTTGAGCGATGTAGAAAGGACTTATTTTATATTAACATAGCTTGCCAGAAGGCAAATATATCACTCTGAAATTTATAAATAATTTTATTACTTGATCCAATTTGTGTATCATTCTGCTCACGAATGTTAAATTAAATTAAATTAAAAGTGACGTAGCTGAACTGACTGAAACTACAACCTGTTGATTTCCCATGCATATTCCAGTTTGAATGACCTGTAAGTTCATACATCAAATCATGGTCAGTGGAAGGCTTACTGACAGGCATTTGTAGGACATGGATTTTCAGTGTTGATAGGGAACCAGTCTTGCAAACTTTATTGTTGCCACCTGGAGTTACTTCGAGTTTTACAGTAAATAAAGTCTGAAAAGAAGTACCCATATTCCATTAGATTTTTTAGGAAAATACATACTTTTTACATGAAACTGCTTCCTATTTGCTTTATCATCTAATTCAAGTCTTTTTTTTTTACAGAATGACAGTAGTAACCAGTCCATGCTAAATTACGAATATATACTTTAACATGGACCTATATAAACATGGATTGGCAACTCTCTTATTTTCCTATACAAGACATTGCATTCTGGTGAATGGCAAGATTTTTCCAATTATAAACCACCGTCCATGTTGAATTTAATCAAAGAATATTGTTTAAAAGAAATCTTTTTCAAATGTTATTATAAATAGTGCATGACTTTAATTCTATTGGGAATTCTTACAGCCAAATCAAAGTATTTAATGTGCCTGATGCATTAAAAGGGTTTGCATAATTGGTAACTAGATTTTATCTAACACCTAAGTGATGTAACCCTTGTTTGAAGAATAAACTTAAATACAAGCATCCTTGCAATGTTTAGCAGAAACTGGTCAGCTGTCAATATTACCTTATTTCAGGATAAGACAAGAGTAAAAGACAAGAAATGAAAAGCTGATAAACAATTGGTGAAATTTAATACCAGCATGTCCAACTATAAAGCCAGTTCTTACAATGGAGTTAATGAAATTTATGGAAGAAAAACGTAATAAACAAAACTAGACTCACTTGAAATTCTGCTAATGAGAAATGATACTGTAGTTGTTTTTGTTCCTGTCCATCTTCCATTATGCAGCAATAATGTGCAGTGAAAGTCAAATCTAGGGGAGGTAACTGCTCAATGTTTGACATCAGCTGCCATAAGAATGAGCTGCTTTGTTCCGCATTCACTTTCTGTAATAAATATAAACTGGCTTTGCATAAATGTATTTTACAATCCATAAGGTCTATCTACATAAGAAAAGAAATGGAAATATGAAGATCAGCTTATATTTTAAAATCAGTTGGGACCATCAACACCTATGATCCTCTGCAAAGTGCTTAGTGACATAAAAATTCCAAAGACAACACTTTCTTAAAGATTTAGCTCAGGACACTCAGTTTGTTTAACATGCTGTGCCCTTAACCTTTAACCTACAAGCGTATCAAATTTGCATACGTAACAGTTATTTTCCAAAGTATAACTCTTTATCTGTTAAGTTTTATAAATGTGGATACATTCATGAGACAGTCACATTATTGTCTCATTACCTGAAGATGTAAGCAGATTATCTCTTGATAAAACATATTTTTGATATGGTTGTTATTAAGAAGTTAGTCATCAGTACGGCATGGTCATTTCATCATTTTCTTGGTTTTAGTTTAAACAATATTTATTTTCAAGTAGTCATGTACAATACAATACATAGTATGCATGTTGTAAGACAATGACAAACATACAAACAGTTAATACTTAGTAACACAGAACAGGATTTGAAAACAATTCTTTTAAAAGACTTATATAAACTCAAGTTCATGTCATTATAACATCAAATGATTAAATTTCATGAGGTATAGGTTCCATCCCAGTCCGACTAAGACGTGAAACTTCTTGCTTTCAATCTCGCTCAGTAAAATTTTATAGAACTAGATAAATACAATGCCTGTGACCTTGGTTACTTTTAAACTATTTTTGTTTCTGTTTTCTTAATTCCTATTTTAATACTGCTCATATGTTTCATTTTTCAGCTCAGCAAACAGATCAAGTCCAGAAATTACTCAATATTTGACTATACAGCTACAGACAAGAAATCTGTAAGTTGAAATAACCACACTCAGAATATATTGCACGACATAAAATCTTACCAATGCCGATCCTGTTTTGTTCATTCCAACTAAATCTATATCTTTGTTATCATCTGCTTTTAGTGACCAATCCTTTATCACAAACTGTGTCCCGCACTGACCATGCACCAACACTTGAATGTATTTCCTGTTAGAAATGAAAACAAGAAAAACTCAAATTTAAAAAAATTTCTTTTTCGTGATAAAACCCTGAAAAAATTTATGATATATATGTACATTCAAGAAACTGGCATTTAAGTAAATGAAGAACCATTAGCAATACTTTGAGTGATGAAACGGAGAGTTGTGGTATGTAACTGTTAAGAGTGTTAAGAAAACTTACATTTCCCTGGCTGTGTGCAGCTTGTGTGAGACCTTTAGAGGGTTTTGGAATGTCACTGTTGTTAACAAAGGCCTTGGTAACCAGGAACAGTCAAAGGCTATCTGTAATATATACAAACAACAGTTTTTTTAACATAAGAAAGTAAATACAGAGCCTAAAAAGAAAAAACATCAAACCAGCCAATGTCTCACATTATACTCATTTTACAAAGAACAAGAGCTGTCCCTCACAAGTGACGAATGCCCCCGAAAGAGGTGTCTCACAGTCTTTGTCCTCTCCATGTGCTCAATAATTGTGGTATGTAATTTTAATATCCATGCAACACATCAGCTTGACATGCTTGAAATTTGTGCCAAGTTATTTTAAATCAATCAATGCATGACAAAGTTATATTATTTTAAATCAATCAATGCATGACAAAGTTATAGTCCGGACACGAATGTGTGCATATATACAGGATTCCATTACCTTCAAGCTCTATGAGTGACCTTGACCTTTGAGGTAGGAACGTGGGTCTTGCACGTGACACATCGTCTTGATGTGCTTGACATTTGTGCCAAGTTATTTTAAAATCCTTCAATGCATGACAAAGTTACAGTCCGGACACGAATGTGTGCATATATAGAGGATTTCATTACCTTCAAACTCTAAGTGTGACCTTGACCTTTGAGGTAGGGATGTGGGTCTTACACGCGACACGTCGTCTTGATGTGCTAGACATTTGCGCCAAGTTATTTTAAAGATTTATTAATTACAAGATTGTGTATGCAAAATCAATCTTTACTTTATTGTCAATAGTCTGTCCACCAGTAATGTCTGGTTCTTGTAGAATTTTCATTTTCCAGTCTGTTGTGTTGCCCCTAGCAACCTCCTCTTCTATTATCACAGTGTTGTCAGGGTAACTGGTTTCTATGGTAAGGTCAGCAGACGGCATGATATTCACCTTGCTACCAGGTTCAATGGGTACATTCCCAGCATGAAGACGCACTGTCACATCTAGAGTCATACCAGCAACCAAACACTCTGACAACAGAAGAAATCTTACTAAAAATCTAGTCATTTCACTTTACATGGTTTAAATATTTTAGAATCTTTTTTTTCTGATACATGTACCTTGTTCAATTATTTTCATGTATGCTGACTGTACTGATGTAAGACAAAAGCTAATGGAACAAAATAAAAAGAATAGAGGAGCACTCATATCTATCCTACCTGTCTATACTATACTTTTATTTAATATCACTGCATATTTGTGTCAAGTTTCGCTATTAAGACCACCCAATATTAAGACTGCCCTCGATATTAAGACCAAACATTTCATATTGTCAATTTCATTGTAATAGGACTCGATAATAAGAATGATTCAGAAATAAGACCGAATCGGACTGGTCTGAAAGATAGTCTATAACGATTTCAGATATAGCAAACATCTGGATATAAGGAACAAATTTTCTCTGCCTGATTTATTTTCTTTCTTTATTCTATATGAAAATGTTATATGGATATAACAAACTCCGGATATAAGGAACACACTTTAATGGTCCCATGGAGTTTGTTATAAACAGAGTTGACTGAAGTGGATTTAAATTACAATTCTGTCATCAGATTTTTGACAATAACAGACTTTGACACATACCTGGAACTAGTTCGCAGAATGTTTCATCACAAGTTACTTGGACAGACAGGTCAGATGTTATATCTTTTAGGAATTCTATTTGTCCAACCTTGACCCCTGCTTGACCTGGCTGGTAATTTCCAGCTGTAATGCCCTATAAATATGGTATGAAACTTTTTTATTTTACACAAGTGGTATACATTAGATGTTGTAAAAAAAAATTTGGTTGATAATTTACAAATGCAGAATACATGCAATAAGTAAATTATTAACACAGAATCTGTGCTGGAGATAACTGCCTGCTATCAAATTAAATTCAACTAAACTGAGAACAGATGTAATGGCCAGCTATGTTAAGAACGCTTTTTGTTCCAACAATATAAAATCATCCTAGATATTTCTCCACATATTCCTAATAACGACTATATCCTAGACCAGGATATCAGTGTGCAATCTGACTGAAAGAAAGTCACTTGTAAAGTAACAATGGTAAAATTAAATTCATGAACTTAAGTCTTCAATTATAGAAATGGAATGTAATAACTATCAACGAAACTAGGGTCTACATTATACCCAACAAATAAAATCAGAATAAGATACACCTTACCTCACAAGTTATTTCCAGGGTATTTTTCCCTGGTTTAAAAGTAAAATCCTCCAAACAAACACTCTGATTAAATGTATCTTTTATAACTTTTTCATCAGTTTGTTTCAACATAGCACCAGAACTGTCGTTTCTTTTCAATACTTCATGAGAATTTATGCATGCAATTCCCGTTGTGACAGGTTCAGATGGACTACCTTCATAGTGAAAGCACAAGTCTATTGCAGACGGAACTTGCTGTTTCATACGGTTAAGATTCATTACTAGTCTGTTGTCCAGACTGGAATTACTAGCCTGCCTCTCCACTGGTGTTTTAAGTGTTTGTAATCTTTTGTCTGTGCCTAATATTAAGTCAGAAGCACAGTCTGCCAATGTCAGCCATATTGAATCACATGGTATATCACATGGTCCAGTATTGTCAATCACCATGGTGATTTGGAAGGGTTCCTCAACTGTAACTTTAGATGTACTGATGTCTGTTACTTCAATCTTCAAGAGTGGTGATGCTTTCAGTAATACAGGCAGTGCTGAAGGAGAGTAAGACAAATCATATGTTTAAATCTGACCAAAATCATCAAGCCATATTATTACATATGCATGTTTTCCAAAAAAAAAAAGAGTTCTTTTTTTTCTCAGAAAATTGCTGTTGCTTGTCTTTGAAACACCTTCACTTTGTTAGTGGTCTTCCAAGTTGCCTCCAAAGGCTTAAACTGAAGTCAAAGTCTCAAAAATTAAACTTCACTGACAAAAAATCTTGGCCTTTTTCGTGGATGAAATTTTGTTCAGTGCAAATAATCACTACAGAACTTCTGATATCAAAGTTGAACTACTGTCTAGTAGTCTACTAATTTTGAGCCATATTTCAAAATTGCAAAACAAGAGTAATTGGCAACTTTCTTTATGGTTTAATCCAGCAAAAAATTTCAGACATTGCACAAACATTGCACATAAATGTCAGTTATAACCTAAACCTGGCCAACTACTTCAAGAAAACAACAAGAGCTGTCACATGACAGCATGCTCGACTATTCGAAAGCTTGTTGGTAAAATGGGGTTTTTGTCTAAGAACAGGAGTATTGTGTAATTGTCTATAAGAATTAAGGTCAAAGATATGAAACTTGTTCAAAGACCTTTGTAAATGTACATTGCATTCAAAGCCTTACTCTGGATTCTGCAAGCCAACTGGAGGGAGGATGGGGGGGATAATTTCAAAGAAATACATGACCTTGTATATTTGATCATGAATAATTTTGTAACTTTTCAAAATTGATATGTATAGAATTAAAAAAGCATGACCGCTGCATGCTGCATAATTATCTAATGACATTTCAAAAGAAAGCCATTTTGAGTATTTCCATATTAGTCTGGTAAAAACTGTGACAAAATTCTAAGTTAAAAAGGGCATAAATATGTCAAAAATCAAAAACATTGGTGAAGATGTTGACAGTAAACATACATTTTAAGTTTCAAGTCAATACGTTCGATAGTATTCTATCTTTAACAAAAAATTCAAAGTTAAAAAGGGACACAAATCTATCAAAAATCAAAACAGAGTTATGTGGATTGTTTCCTCAGGTGTAGATGTTGATGGTTGATACATACTTTGAGTTTCAAGTCAATACTTTTGATAGTATTCAAGATCTTTGACTTTATAAAATATTTTACCAAAAATTCTAAGTTAAAAAGGGATATAAATCTGTCAAAAATCAAAACAGAGTTATGGGGATTGTTTCCTCAGGTGTAGATGTTGATGGTTAACATATATTTTGAGTTTCAAGTCAATACCTTATATAGTATTCAAGATATTTGAATTCACAAAAAACTTTTATCAAAAATTCTAAGTTAAAAAGGGGCATAAATATGTCAAAAATCAAAACAGAGTTATGGGAATTGTTTCCTCAGGTGTAGTTGTTGATGGTAGACACATACTTTGAGTTTCAAGTCAATACCTTTGATAGTATTCAAGATATTTGAATTTAGAAAAAACTTTAACCAAAAATTCTAAGTTAACAAGAGCACCGCAAAGCGCAGCAAGATACGCCCGAAGTGTTGTATCAGAGAATGGGAGCAAAATTTAGGCTGTTGAAGCCCAACGGACAGGAACAAGAATAAAAAATTGAAGTTATATAAAAAAATCTAAGTCCCCAACCAGAAAATCCTAACCTGGTACAAAAATGTCAAAAAACACCAAAATATTGGAGGTACCATTCATGTTGTACCACAGAATAGTGGTCTCGGTTTTTCCGTACTGCCAATAATAAAAAAGTTACAAAATATGCTATTGATAGTAACATAAAAGGGAAGTAATTCAATAAAAAAATTAAGCAAACAAAATAGAATCTCCCAAATAAAAACAAGAGCACTGTAATCAAGAGCAAATGCAGAGCAATATCCACACAGTTACAGAGTTACAGAGCGGAAGGGAAACAAAATCATATGACCTTTGACCCCTAAGTATGACCTTGACCTTGAATCCAGCCATCCGGAACATTGCTTCTGCACATCGTCTCAGTCTGGTTAACATTTGTGTCAGGTTTCTTTGAAATCCTTCAAGGGGTTCAAGTGTTACAGAGCGGAAGGGAAACAAAATCATATGACCTTTGACCGCTAAGTATGACCTTGACCTTGAATCCAGCCATCCAGAACATTGCTTCTGCACGTCGTCTCAGTCTGGTTAACATTTGTGTCAGGTTTCTTCGAAATCCTTCAAGGGGTTCAAGAGTTACAGAGCGGAAGGGAAACAAAATCATATGACCTTTGACCCCTAAGTATGACCTTGACCTTGAATCCAGCCATCCGGAACATTGCTTCTGCACGTCGTCTCAGTCTGGTTAACATTTGTGTCAGGTTTCTTCGAAATCCTTCAAGGGGTTCAAGAGTTACAGAGCGGAAGGGAAACAAAATCATATGACCTTTGACCGCTAAGTATGACCTTGACCTTGAATCCAGCCATCCAGAACATTGCTTCTGCACGTCGTCTCAGTCTGGTTAACATTTGTGTCAGGTTTCTTCGAAATCCTTCAAGGGGTTCAAGAGTTACAGAGTGGAAGGGAAACAAAATCATATGACCTTTGACCGCTTAGTATGACCTTGACCTTGAATCCAGCCATCCGGAACATTGCTTCTGCACGTCGTCTCAGTCTGGTTAACATTTGTGTCAGGTTTCTTCGAAATCCTTTAAGGGGTTCAACAGTTAGAGAGCGGAAGGGAAATTGCTAACGGACAGACGGACACCGAGGCGATAACATAATACGTCCCTTCGGGCATATAAAAAGGGGCATAAATCTGTCAAAAATCTAAACAGAGTTATGGAGATTGTTTCCTCAGGTGTAGATGTTGATGGTAAACAAATAGTTTGAGTTTCAAGTCAATACCTTTGATAGTATTCAAGATACTTGACTTTATAAAAAACTTTAACCAACGCAGACACCGACGCCGGGGCGAGTGCAATAGCCTCCTTATTCTTCGAATAGTCGAGCTAAAAACTAACAAGCAACTATAGACTGTTGTTGTTGTATGAGTCTTATGCCCGTTTCAACAGTATCTTTGGTAATTTTAAAAGGTGGACAGTTTATCTAACAATTGTTTCTGGGAAGAAAAGTACTGGACTTATATCCTCTGTAATAAACTGCCAACTTTCTCACACAAAGAGACATGATCGGCTCTAGCCAATCCACGGCCCTCAATCTATGAGAGGTCACAAAGATTTCGAGTCAGCAACTCTAACCACTCGACCACAGAGGCAGACTGGCAACTATAGGTTTTCTAGACTCCTCATATATACATTAAAATATGTCTTAACACTAAGTCTTCTCAGTTTGCCATGAGGAAATTAAATTCAGCTTTACCTGTTGACTTTTTTGAGATGTCGAGAACTTCAGACATATGGAACTTTCTGTCCTCCATTTGTAATGAACAACTACTGGCTACCTGACAAGCTGTCTTCACATACCTGTATGATGAAATTAGTTGATATGTCTTTGTTATCTACCCTTTCATAACAAAACGTTTTAAAGAGGACTTGGCTAAATCATATAAAGAGGGGTCCTTTACTATCTAAAAGGTTGGCCTAATAAAATTATCATATATATGGGAAAACTAGTCTGTACAAAACATACTTTTTAATTTCATATAAATAACTACAAGAAAGTGACCAAGACACGTTTACCAGAGCGGAAATTCAGAGTATTGAGGTGCAAGGCTACATTATTTGTATCAAATGAAATAAATTTCAATCCATACAATTCAGATATTTTCTGTGGTAGTCACTTTAACTTTTAAGAGACAACAACTCTGAGCACACTTGGTAAGCCAATGACAGTACAACAATATAGGATGCCAACCACACCCAAAAAGTAAATTCTAAATTGTGAGAAATAATAATTATTTTACTACGTCCCAAAATACAGGGCAATATTAGGAGATCTCCCATTATTAGAAATAATGGTCATGACTTATAGTAAGAGGCATTTCAACAAGGAGTAAAAAAAATAGAACACAAATGTACTTGTTATTATCTGCCACTTGATATTGGCACTGTGCCAGTTCAAGCCTTGCCATGTCCCTTAACTTCTTCCAGCCTTCTTGGTGGTAGCTGGTCATGGCATCAAGGAGGAAATTCTCAGCTTTATTTGGCTCACCAAGCTTCCTGAAGACAGACAGACGGAATTATGCAAAGGCCGTTCAATTTGATCTTATTTAGAATTTTTCACATTTTACTGAGTTTATCATATAAACTTTCAGGGCATCTATATATCACAGTCCAGTGCATGATTGTGAAAGACATTGAATGAATAAACTTATACTTGAATATTGTATATCTTTGATACCAACACTTAGATTAAAAATAGTAGTTATGTGTTGAAAATTATATCTATACACTACATTAGTTAAAGCAACAGTATTCATCTTGTCAAGGATGGGTCATTCTTGTTTCTGACCAAATACTCACATGTAGAAGTCAGCAAGGTTTTTAGCAAATACTCACATGTAGAAGTCAGCAAGGTTTTTACCAATCATTCTAGCAGATCTAAATCTACCAATATATTTAAATGTTCCCATGGCTAGCTCGGACTGTTCCTGTAAAATATACACATGCATTAACACTAATGAAAGTAAGTGCCACAATGGCTTTCAAATGCCTTTAAATTATTTTTTTATTATGAACCAGCCTCTTGAAATATTAATGCCATTTTTTTATACATGTAGTAAGAAAAGAAAATAAGTCTAAAACTTACACCTCTTAAAGGTTATTTTTATGCTCAAAGAAACTTTTTATAATAACTGGAATGATCTTTTGCCATATCACAACTCAGTACAATTTCTGGCAATCTGATTATATGTTTGCACTGGTAACTGAGGTTCTAAGTTTAGTATATGGTAAGTGTATGTTTGTTCACATTAAACTGAAAGTAATACCAGATAAATCCTCTGGAATGATTCCCTGGATGAAAGAGCTTCTCTCAATTTGTCTCTCGGAGAACTCACTGGAGCCTCTGAAACAAGAATCACATGGAATGCTTTAATTTACATAATATGTGCTCTATGTAATTCATTGCATAGAATTAAACAAGGTTATTAGATGCCCTGCTTTGATCTATATACCTAGCAATGCTGGCCAAATGTTGTTTGTTTCAACCTTTTCCTTGTTAGAAATAGACCATCGTACACCATTTCAAGGCATATCACCACAATCTTATCATGGTTTACACATTATTATACTAAGCACCCCTACTAGCAACAATGGTACTGTAAAATTAAACAAGGGGGTCCCAGAGACAGCTATATCCCCTGCTGCATTAAGGAATGTCTAGTTTATAATAGTTTATACAAATTTATTTTAGCTCGATTGTGAAGAAAGCTTGTAGCTTATCGAGTCACTCTCGAGTCCGCTTCCTGGAAAAACCAGTACTGGTGTCATATGAGGAGGTACAGTCGTGACCTTGGTGGGGCTCGAACCCGCAACCTCCGGGATGAGCGGCCAACACCTTAACCTCTACACCACAGCTCCCCTTCATGTCTAAATGTCTAAAGGATGACCTTTAGTCCCTGAGTGTGACCTTCACCCTAAGTTGGCTTAGTTAAAACAAGGGTTCAGAACAATCTCAATGAGATGGGCCTGTGATAAAAGTTTCTAGAAAATTGCTTCAAAGGAAATGTAGTCTCATGACCTTTGACCCCATACTGTGATCTTGACTCAATGAGGTTGGGACATACATGTTATCATGATGAGATAAACATTTGACTCAAGTTTCACAACAATCTTCTGAGGGGCATAAGAGTTATAAAGTGAACTTGAAAAACCAGAAACCCCTTAGTGTGACCTTTACCTTGAGCCAGCAGGGTTGGTACAGGAGTGTTGCACATTGTTAATGAGATGAACATTTGACATAAGTTTCATGAAAATCCTTCTAGGGGTTAAGGAAATATGGATCAGACAGACATACAAAAATCATTCTTACATACCCGTTCCACTTTGCGTCGTGGAATAAAAATAGGCAAGCTTATTATAGAGCTACAGCCAGACGTGTGTATATCTTTTAGATGAAATATTTTCAGTCTATACTACTTGTATTATACCTCCATCGATGTCATCTGGTGCCTCAAGACCCATACCAGACGTGAGATCAACGACCAAAGACAACTGGTCAGAGGTTGGTGAACTACAGTCTCCAGGCATCAGTCCACATAACTCTCCTAACTTATGAAGCTGGAAAGAAAAACAGAAATCTTCAGTTTACTATTACATGTATGTCATTCTTTATACAGCAATACTACCATTATCAAAAATGTCACAAGTATTTACAGTTTAGTTTAGTATATTCTAATTTATTTTAGCTCGATTGTGAAGAAAGCTTGTAGCTTATCAAGTCACTCTCGAATCCGCTTCCTGGAAAACCCAGTACTGGTGTCATATGAGGAGCAGTTTGAACATGTATGAAGAATGAGAGAAATGGTGGTTTCAACTGCAAAAGCTGTTAAGATAACAGACTAGGAACCATGTTGGTTATTTGAATCCTTTTTACATGATCAAATTCTTTATTGGAGGAACTACCCAGCCAGCTTGTAGAAGATTGCAGAAAATTCTTAGATTTCATATGTACTAAAATAGTGGTGAATTCAATCTACATGTATGTCTTTTCATTCAACAAAATTTATTTTTACTAAAAGAGTATTTTCAAACTTTGTACATTGACCCTTGAATTCTATTGTTGGTTTTCTGCATAGATGGTCTGATAATTAAAATTATATAGAAAATTTCAAATTTTGGCTTAAAAATGCTCAAGGCCAGACAGGGCCATGCTTGGGTCCCTACTCTTGATAGAACAATTCCTGTGCCTTCCCATACCATGCCTTCAAGCACAAGGACCAAAGTAACGCTAAAACCAACACATTATATAATAAACTAAAACATTCCAAACCTTTCTACAAACATAATCCCAGAGGTATGCAGTGTTTAAAGCTTGGGTTCGTGGATTCACAGAATCAATCATCTTCTCACATTTCAGTAGGACCTCTAGGCCACTCAGGTACACCCAACAGTCCAATCCACCCTCAGTGATTTCAATCTGAAAACAGAATACCGCTGCTATGAAACCAAAATGTGGGAAACTGACTTCTATAAACCACTGCTATGAGAACAAATTTGAGCAACTGACTACAATAAACTGCTGCTATGAGATCAAATATGGGCAACTGACTACAATAAAATGCTGCTATTAAACCAAATGTGGACAACTGACTACAATAAACCGCTGCTAGGAGACCAAATGTAGGCAACTGACAATAAAATGCTGCTATTAAATCAAATATGGGCAACTGACTACAATTAACCACTGCTATGAGACCAAATGTTGGCAACTGACTACAATAAATCACTGCTATGAGTCCAAATGTGAGCAACTGACTACAATAAACTGCTGCTATGAGATCAAATATGGGCAACTGACTACAATTAACTGCTGCTATGAGACCAAATGTTGGCAACTTACTACAATAAATCACTGCTATGAGTTCAAATGTGAGCAACTGACTACAATAAACCGCTGCTATGAGACCAAATGTGGGCAACTGACAACAATAAATCACTGCTATGAGACCAAATGTGAGCAACTGACTACAATAAATCACTGCTATGAGACCAAATGTGAGCAATTGACTACAATAAACCGCTGCTATGAGACCAAATGTGAGCAGCTGACTACAATAAATCACTGCTATGAGTCCAAATGTGGGCAACTGCCTACAATAAACTGCTGCTATGAGACCAAATGTAGGCAACTGACAACAATAAAATGCTGCTTTTAAACCAAATGTGGACAACTGACTACAATAAAATGCTGCTAGGAGACCAAATGTGGGCAACTGACTACAATAAAATGCTGCTATTACTAGTAAACCAAATGTGGGCAACTGACTACAATAAAACATTGCTAGGAGACCAAATGTCGGCAACTGACTACAATAAAATGCATCTATGAAACCAAATGTTGGCAACTGACTTCAATAAACCGCTGCTACGAGACCAAACGTTGGCAACTGACTACAATAAAACATTGCTATGAGACCAAATGTTGGCAACTGACTACAATAAAATGCATCTATGAAACCAAATGTTGGCAACTGACTTCAATAAACCGCTGCTACGAGACCAAACGTTGGCAACTGACTACAATAAAACATTGCCATGAGACCAAATGTGGGCAACTGCCTACAATAAACTGCTGCTATGAGACCAAATGTAGGCAACTGACAACAATAAAATGCTGCTTTTAAACCAAATGTGGACAACTGACTACAATAAAATGCTGCTAGGAGACCAAATGTGGGCAACTGACTACAATAAAATGCTGCTATAACTAGTAAACCAAATGTGGGCAACTGACTACAATAAAACATTGCTAGGAGACCAAATGTCGGCAACTGACTACAATAAAATGCATCTATGAAACCAAATGTTGGCAACTGACTTCAATAAACCGCTGCTATGAGACCAAACGTTGGCAACTGACTACAATAAAACATTGCTATGAGACCAAATGTTGGCAACTGACTACAATAAAATGCATCTATGAAACCAAATGTTGGCAACTGACTTCAATAAACCGCTGCTACGAGACCAAACGTTGGCAACTGACTACAATAAAACATTGCCATGAGACCAAATGTTGGCAACTGACTACAATAAAACATTGCTATGAGACCAAGTGTGGGCAACTGACTACAATAAACTGCTGCTATGAGACCAAATGTGGGCAACTGACTACAATAAAACATTGCTATGAGACCAAGTGTGGGCAACTGACTACAATAAACTGCTGCTATGAGACCAAATGTGGGCAACTGACTACAATAAAACATTGCTAGGAGACCAAACGTCAGCAACTGACTACAATAAAATGCTGCTATGAAACCAAATGTAGGCAACTGACTTCAATAAACCGCTGCTACGAGACCAAATGTGGGCAACTGACTACAATAAAACATTGCTAGGAGACCAAACATTGGCAACTGACTACAACAAGAGGGCAATGCTACATGCCAAATATCTAAGCTGTAGGCCTTGTGGTTTCAGAGAAAAAGATTTTTAAAGTTTTCCTTATATAAGCCTATGTAAAACTAAGTGACCCCCAAAGGGGTCAATTTTGACCCGGGGTCATAATTTGAACAATATTGGTAGAGGTCCACTAGCTAATGCTACAGCCAAATAAAGCTCTAGGTCTTGTGGTTTCAAAAGAAGAAGATTTTTGAAGTTTTTACTATTAAGCCTTATGTAAAACTAAGTGACCCCCGTGGGGTCAATTTTGACCCAGGGGTCATAATTTGAACAATATTGGTAGAGGTCCACTAGCCAATGCTACATGCCAAATATCTAAGCTGTAGGCCTTGTGGTTTCAAAGAAGAAGATTTTTGAAATTTTACTACTATATAAGCCTATGTAAAACTAAGTGACCCCCGGTGCGGGGTCAATTTTGACCCGGGGGTCATAATTTGAACAATATTGGTAGAGGTCCACTAGCCAATGCTACACGCCAAATATCTAAGCTCTAGGCCTTGTGGTTTCAAAGAAGAAGATTTTGATTTAGTTTTTAGCCTATATAAGCCTATGTAAAACTAAGTGACCCCCATGCGGGTCAATTTTGATCCGAGGGTCATAATTTGAACAATATTGGTAGAGGTCCACTAGCCAATGCTACATGCCAAATATCTTAGCTCTAGGCCTTGTGGTTTCAGAGAAGAAGATTTTTAAAGTTTTCCTATATATTCTTATGCAAAACTAAGTGACCCCCGGCGGGTGGGGGTCAATTTTGACCCGGGGTCATAATTTGAACAATCTTGGTAGAGGTCCACTAGACAATACTACTGCCAAATATCTTAGCTCTAGGCGTTGTGGTTTCAGAGAAGAAGTTTTTAAAGTTTATCCTATATATTCCTATGAAAAAACAAAGCCCCCCCCCCCGCCGGGGTCAATTTTGACCGGGGGTCATAATTTGAACATCTTGGTAGAGGTCCACTAGACAATGCTACATGCCAAATATCTAAGCTCTAGGCCTTGTGGTTTCAGAGAAGAAGATTTTTAAAGTTTTTCCTATTTGTTGCCATAGCAACCAGAGTTCTGCATGGAATGGAATTCTTTGAACAATTTTGGTAGAGCTTCATGCAAGGAACATTCCTGCATAGTTTTATCAACATTGGCCTAGAGGTTTCAGAGGAGATGTCATTTGAATCAAAATGTTGACGGACGACGGACAATCATCGATCAGAAAAGCTCACCCTGGCATAGCCAGGTGAGCTAATAAAATGCTGCTATGAAACCAAATGTAGGCAACTGACTACAATAAACAGCTTTTTACTTCAGTTGAAACTGATTGTTACTTGATTAAACTGTTTGTGTTAATGTCCTAATTTCACTAATTTATTATTCTGAGTTTGTACTTTTACTGATTTTATTGCATATTATATCTTATAAATGGGCTGCTACTGTAACTACATCATAACATATACATGTAATTTATGTTTTATCTCACAAATAAGGCACTTGTTCTATATAATGTATTTGATTTATACTTCATCTCATTAATACATTTTAAATAATTTTGTCCTATTTCATCTATGAAAAGTTAACATCTTGTTACTGCACTTGTTTTATTTAAACCCATTTATGATTTATTCTTGTATGAGATATAAAACAAATTCTGTTATCAGATTACCTGGCTAAAACATTCATTCAACAGGAAGATAGGAGGATTTTTTAAGATGACAGCTTCAACAAAATAATTTTTGTTATCAGATTTACTGGGCTAATCCATTAACTCTACAGACATATGGGGATTTTTAAGACGACAGCTTTAACAGATCTGGAATAGATATGAAACTAAAGTATAAATTAAGAAGATACCTAATTAAGACGGCTAATCAAAGACAAGATCTCTGAACTAAGGAAGTAACGATCCATATGCGGTTTTACTGCCAGATACACTTGATCAGCAAATTGAGATTTGATATATATACTGCTTGCAATAAGTAACTTTACAACGGCCATTAAGAAAATGATATATCACAAAGATATATTCAAAATGCCAGGTGAAATATCTCTTGCCCCCAAAATTACAGATTTTTGAAGTACTAAACATTGAATTGTACACACTAGTGAGGTTCTAAAAAGTGATTCCCTTTTAGCAAATGTTTAGTGGGCAGAGCCTCAACCAACCCAAAATAGCTAAAGGACCATAAATTCTGGTTTTAACATTCTTTTACTATAAATAACAGCAACTGTTAGAATCTTTCTGTAATTATTTAGAGATGTCATTTTTCCTCTGCAGCCCAATAAATGGTCATATTGTTTTTGCAACAGTAGCTCTCTAACATTCCAGCATTCTACAGAAACAAATATCTCTGCACAATTCTGTCTTCGACTGAAGTCTGTGGAATATGAGACATACAATTGGCTCTTGATAAGTTGAAGTCTTTGAGAACAGTAGAAATCTGTCCACTTAAAAAAGAAATTTAACTTAAACAGTCTTAGCTCTACATTAGTTGGAAAATACAATAGCCGGATCAGGGAATGATACTGAGACAAGTAGGAAGTTGACATATTTCACCAAAACGCGAGTCCAATGTAGTTATAAAATCTGTCCATGTTACTTTTGTGAACAAGCATACGTGGTTAATCTGAAACAAATGATCAAACAATCCTTCTTTGCCAAATTGTCGTAATTTTGTGCCAACGGTACAATTTGTGGATTTTCTAGCAAGGCACCATTATATTCAAATAAATGTTTAAATGTTTCAAATGATGCAAATCTTCGAACTTAGATACTTGTTTACACCACTTCAATGTAACATCTGTAGCAATTAGCATCAAATTTTACAGCAAGGGAGGCTGCTGAGTATTTTCAAGCGTATGTTGCGTGTGATTTTATAAATACCGGTCCATGTAAATGTATGCAAGACTAAGGTCACAATGGGTCATGCCGGTACTTAATTTTCTAACAAATCTTAATATCCATTTCGACAGTATTTCAGTTATGCACAAGTTGACATCTAGCCATCAATCTTGGGAAGGTCTAGCAGTATACTCTCACCCTCTGTAAAAAGAACTGCCAACTTTTTTACATAATGAGTCAGGTCGACATAAGGGCTTGAACCCAAGACCCTCAATCAATGCCTTTGAAACCTAGATAGACCATGAACTGCAGTCTGATCATGGTCTACACCACCACCTGTATTTGCTTAGCATCTCTACAAACAAATAATGGCAGTGCCCGCATTGAAAGACGGTCAAGACTATTTAAGAAATGTAGCAGAGACAGAGTTAATTAACAATATAGTTATAATATATATGTTTTTAACAACAGAATTTATACTATTATGAAGTAGATGAAGCACTTCAACAAATGCATGTTTAAAGTTATATGAATGACCTGAAACTCGTTTTAATTTGTGTGGCCTTGTGCATGACCGTAATTATTCAGAAGATAATTATATAACATCAAAAAGCACAAATATCAGTACATCTACTGATCTTCAACAGTGTGAGAAATATAGGATAATGTTTTATTAATCTGAAAACAATACAATAATTACTGGTGAACAGTTTATCAGCAAAAGATTATGCAAACTTGATTTAAACGTTGTAGAAAAGGAAAATGTTTTCAAACAGATATGGACGTAAGCCTGCATTAGCATTAAATAGGAATGTGTCTTTTAATGACAATGAAAGAAGCCTAGGTACAAACAGGATCGGGTCTTCAAGGTCAGAGAGACAACAATACACCCAAGGAGGCAGCCAAGAACAACTGGATTCTATTAATTCTGCTCAAACTCAGCAGTCTATGTTCTCTAGAAGAAACACAGATAATACCAGATTTGGACGGAATTCTAACAACAGAAGGAGTAACACAAACTTCTCCTGGAAAAGACAATCCACAGTTCGTCAAGCTGATATTGCACCGGTTGTAAACGCAAGAAGCAACACAAAAAATGCTAATAACAAACAGTTGAAACTTCAGCCTGCCGTCATCGGAACAAATGCATTACAGCCTCTGCCAAAGACCACACAGGAGTCCAATAATTCTCCACGAAATCCAGCAATTAATAACCAACGAAGATTATCAAACGTCTCTGAACAACCATCACTCAGTTCCTCCTTTTGTTACATAAACCAAGGTAATATACCAAAAGCCAATGAACCGGACGACTTCAGACAACCTGAAATTTCAGCCTTTTCCCCAGAACCACAGGTAACAGTGACAGATTATTGTGCTTATTGCCTAAACAAACAGAAATTCCAGGAAGCCACTCATCACTGTGATAATTGTGGACCATGTGGGCGGTACATGTGCCAGAGATGTCTGGGACCTCACAATGATTTCACTGAGAATCACAATGTGAAATCACTATCTGGACAAACCTATAGGTAAATACATTTTGATTTAGTCTGTTTTATTGCTGCAATAAAAAGGGTAATTAAGTTTAGAAAAAAACGTCTTACTTTACATGGTATTAAAGTATTTCTGATACTCCTTACAAGAATAAGGGGCCAATGTTAAGGTTAAGTTTGCCACTTAAAATTGGAATATATCTCTATTTAAAGCACAATAAATTGGTATCAATGTAACGGTTGGCATCTGGTGGACATTTTTAAAGTACATTTTATTCAATAAAAGCCCAAACATGAGTTTTTCTAAGTCAATTTAACATGTTTGTTCTTCTTACAGGAAACAAAAATCAATAGAATCAGAAAATGCTGAGCTCCAAAATAAAGGAACACATCCAGATTTCATAAGAGACGTTTCAGTAAAAACTGTAGAAGATGAACAATCGTGCCAAATCACAGGCTTTTGTCAACTCCAAAATGGGACTATAGTTTTAACTGAAATGAATAACAAAGCTATCAAAACTTTACACTGTAAGACCTACCAAGTGCTGGGTACACTGCAACTACAGAATTATCCGATGGACATATGCTGCATAGATACCAATGAAGCCTTAGTGATATTGTATAAATCAACAATACAATACCTAAGAATAGACGAGGACAACCAGATTGAGTTGACTCGGAAAAGGATACTGGAACACGACTGCCTCTGTCTGGCCTTCTGCAATGGGAAAATCTTCGTCGGAAGCAGTAAAAGCCTGTATATCTACGACAAAAAATGGACAGAGCTAGACAAGATTACCAATGAAATATTCGGAGACGAGCGGATTTTTTCTGATCAGTTCAGTATTGCAGTTTCAATGCATGACGATGTAACCACAATCTACGTTGCCGATGAAAATACCGGAATGTATGCCATTGAGCTCACTGGACATGACCTAACTACAACATGGAAATTTAAGGACTGTAACACCTTCAAAGCTAGCGGATTGTGTTTCGACGGAAGTGAAAATGTTCTTCTCAGTGACCGAGGCTCAGAAAGACTGATCAAAATGAATGCAGAAGGGATGATTCTTGCCATTCTGTTGGACTGTCGAAGTGGAATTCAACCTCTGAACTTGCCGTTTTATAACAAAAAGAACGACAATCTGATTGTATCTTTGTCTGGGAAAGACATAATCAAAGTGTTTGACTTCAAATAACTTTTCTGTGCAACAGATAACTATGCTCAGAACAAAAGGGAAACATGAATACACTTCAATCTATAGGGCAGTTATTTTTACTATTTATTCATTTGTTACCAGACTAAAGTTATTTAACTGTATATAAATTTGTACCTGCACTTGACTTTTTTCAGCTTTTTATGAAACACAATCATTTTAGCCCTTTCTCAACAGTGCTTCAATGTTATTGTCTTCCTTAATACCTCACAATGATATTCCCTAACTTTTTGATAATTTTAAGTCATTTTCATTAAATTCAAGAAATAGTGCAAGCAAGCTTTTACGGTACATTATATTTTCTAAAAAGTTTCAAAGTTACACATCAGTTGATTACTAATACTTGCAGACCTGTACTTCTGATGAACCAGGTTTAAGTTTCATATCTTAATGTATTACTAGCAGATATTTGTTCACAAATCAATTTAAAGTTGCTTATGGAGAAATCTGTACTTGGAATTCTGAGCTTCTTTTTATAAATATCCTGAAATGAATTCGGGAAATATGAAGCAAACACAAGATACTGCTGATGCTTAACTTTTTTCTCTCAAAAGTCAATTTTGCAGCTCAGGGTCGGGGTTAGCATTCTATCATCTATTATATCTTGTAAGTCCAAAAATCCTAGAAGATATCTAATGGACCAACAACTTCAGCACACATAAAATAACATAACTGTTTTCAATGAATACCCAATCAGTACTTACATCTAATGTTTTCATTTCCTGCACTGTCTCATGTAGATATCCTATTGCTCGTTGAATTATCTCCCCTGGTCGTTTGATAAGCAACAGTATAGCACACTGTCGCGAGAACATGTAGTTTCTAAACTCAAGCAATGTAGCTTTGTTGTCCTTAATCAAGTCCCGTTTATCCCAGGTGATGGGTTTCTGCAGTGACAGCCCTGCCCATAGCTTACACCGTTCTGTCAGACTTCTCAGCCAGGGTACAGACTCTATGCATAAATACAAAAACTTTGGTTCAACACATGTTAACATAAAGAATCCTTTTTTTCACAATCTTTTTTCTGTACAAACTAAAAACTTTGTTATGTGTACAGAAAATCAGCTCATAATGTAAAGTATGATATAAATCAATAAATGAAAAATGAGGCACATAACAACAGCTTTTGCCCTTTCCCCTTTTCATGCAGCATAACAACAACAAACAAGAAACTAAAATTCATTTCCAATACCACTAGCTACAGCACTGGTAATACTGGCCACAAAGGGTTGTGTGTATAAGAAGAAAAATCTCAAAGTGTTAACTGAAGTCAATAACAAGAGCTGTCAGTAGGACAGCGTGCTCGACTTTTTTAGTGCTTGCCAATAAAACAAAACTTTGACAGTTAAGGGCACACAAGACTTTAACTAGGAATTTCTAAGTACAAATCAAGAAATGTTTTCACAGAGTACATGAAAATTTTATCTGTCAAAAAGGGCCATAATTCAAATAAAATCCTTGACAGAATTACCTTCTCCTGCCCATGTTTGGGAATCATGATGGTAAACAAGTATTCCAACTTTCAAATTAATATCTCAAACAGTTCAGTCAAAAAGTGGACTGGTACGAAAAACTTAACCAAGATTCTAAGTCGATAAAAGGCCTTAATTTTTAAAACAAATCCCTGACAGAGTTACCTTCTCTTGCGTACAGATGGGGGTAATGATGTGAAATAGCATTAAAAGTTTCAAAGCAATATCTCAAAGGGTTAAGGCAATAAGTGGATTTTACCCATATTCAATGTATTTTCTAAGTAAAAAAGGGGCATAATTCTGTCAAAAACCTTGACAGAGTTATGTCCTCTTGTCTGTTGATGAAGGTCGTGATGGTAAACAATTATGGTTAGTTTCAAAGCAATACCTCCAATGGTTTTGAAATAAAGTGAAGTGGTACGAAAAACTTAACCAAGCTCAATACACTTTCTAAGTAAAAAAAGGGCCATAATTCTGTCAAAAACCTTGACAGAGTTATGTACTCTTGTCTGTAGATGGAGGTTATGATGGTAAACAAGTATGGTAAGTTTCAAAGCCATACCTCTAATACTTCTGAGATAAAGTAGGGTGGTACGAAAAACTTAACCAAGGTGTGACGCCAACGCCGTACGCCGACGCCGGGGCGAGTAGGATAGCTCCCCTTTTCATAGAAAAGTCGAGCTAAAAAGGAACAATGAAGCAATGAAAAATTGTCTGAGCACAGTATGCCAATAAATATAAAATCAGGCCTGGTACTAATCACTACTTTGAAGTTTTACAGACACATCTTGTCTACAGACGGATGAACAGACAGACAGACTGACAAGCAAAATTCCAATATAGCCCCTATAATACTTTTTTGTATCTGGGGTATAATGAATGAAATTTAAAATACTGTATATTCATTAAAACTGGGTGTACTATGGGACAAAGCAAGAGTTTTCTAACCAAGCAGTATAGATTTCTTAGCGGTTAGTTGCCGTAAGATAAACTGATGTATTTCTTCTGCTACAGTCTTGTTAGTTCTATATTCTGCCTCTATTTCTCGCAAACCTAGAAAAGTCAGAATGGATTTCATAGTTAGTACGTAGAAAATTTGCCGACTGGGTGTAAAGGGGGAGAAGTGGGAATAAAACTGGTTTGGATAAAGGAACTTTGTTGACAATCATTTGATCTTAGGAAAGCAAGGACAAAAGCATGGAGTGGCAGGAATGGATAAAGATACAATCACATGGCTTGAAATATTGGACTTTATCTATGATGCCAAAAATAGTCTGGAGAAGGAAAGCGTCGAACACTCACAAGAAGATACTTAATTGCATCAAAACCAAATTCTCTGCAGATGGTGTTTCTGATATATTCTATAAGTCTCTGAGCCACATTTTACCATTAATAATATTTGGCAGTATTTATTGTATGTTTCAAGGAGAAACAATGTAACAGACACAAACTTGTAACTTTTGGACAGCTCCACCTGATGACAATAAACATGTAAAAAATAGCAAACAGAACTGTCCACGTCTTTAGGTTCTGAATACATTTTGTACAACATATATTTTGAACAAACACAGATTTGTTTCAGCCTACTTTGTCAATTATAAGAATGTTTTGCTTGCTAAAGACTGTTTCATTTTACATTATTATGTATGAGCATTATCACATACTGTATAAGAGTGATTTTATTACAGTAACAACTGTAATTTTCAAAATGATTATTCCTCTTTTTATACAGTAATTTATAGAAATATGTAAACTTTGTTTATGGAAAAGTATCATTATTTCCTAAGTCAGATGATAAGCCTACATTGAATATACCTAGAAATAGTCTAGCAAATTACAGCATGCCTTGAACTGTTCTAAAATTGAACTTTTTCAACTTCATCTGCAAGTATACATCAGATTTAAAGATGAGTATAGAATTTGACTAGACAAGTTTTCATGCTGTGATAAAAAGTATATATACAATGCTGTAAAGGAAAGTTCAAAAGCAAGGGACAACATTGGTTGGGTTAGTAACTGTTACAGGACATAAACATATGACATGCAAAAACACAAACAAATTTAATTTTCAAGATTAAGGATTTCTAAAGAGCATCTCTTTACATTCTTTATCTAGTTTAAGATTTGTTTTATGTTTGTGTAAAGAATTGCACATAATAATGGAAACATATTTCTTGTAAATGGTGTACTTTTAAGAAAAGAAGTAAGAATTAAGTTCAAAGATATACATTTAAACAAAATATAAAGGGCAAATCAATACATGCCAAAATTGGAATAACTGTCTTCAAATATAATAACAATTTTGTTAAAATATTTTATTGATTTAGAGTGTTGCCAATGTTAGCAAAGTATTTTCATTAGAAACTGAATTAAATATCTTGCAAGTTGCAACACATGAAGATGAACTTCTGCCAAGTCTGAATATGATCTACTAGTCTACCCCCACTGAATTAGTAAACACGTAACTACACACATGCCATTGAGTTCACACTAAATAGTGTTGTCCAAACTGAAAATGGACAAGTCTGTTTAAGAAAAGTAGTAGCTACAAACATTTAGTGTTGCTATACTGATGACTAATGTCTAGTAAAATATCAAAGTGTAATGTAACATTGAAATAATTCTAGAGCATTCAAGTCACTACAAATTGTTAAATGTTTTACAACACAGACAGATATTATGATTATAAGAATTGAGTAGAAGCTTACGTCCTGAGCCATGGTTCAGTATGAACTGTGTGAAGAGGGCATCTAGCTCGTCATACTGTATCATAGCATCATCATACAAACCCAGCATCTCAAACATAAATGCTAGCTCCTCCTGAAATCATGCATCAAATTCTCTGTTATAGTTAAGGGCTATTAAATTTCTTAAAATAAAATCTTTAGAAAAACTATCAAATGTTAATGTTAAGGACTTAACTGATTCATTATATTACAGGTGATATACATTAAATATATACTTGACTTTCTTGCTGCAAACTTGTTTAAACCTTTAAATGGAATCACTTAACAAAATGTACTGAAAAAAAATTCTCAACAAGGATTGTCTTTATGTGTTATATGTTATGCTCATACAGGAAGTAAATAACTTTTTTGTTCAATCATTTCTATTTACTGGAATAAAGACCTTACGTGTACTCTTGAGCTATAATTTACTGATACAATGAACTATTATGTACCTGCACAATAAAATATTCCTGGAAGTTCCAGCCAACTTTGTTCCTCTCCTCCCTCAGTGCCCTCATGTTATCCTCATATTTCTGTAAATGTCTGGTAAATGCCTGCAGCAGTAACAGACGTAACCGAGTCAAGAATGTATTCCACAACGAAACACTCTTATGATCCCCATTTAAAGGCTCGAGAACCACAATTCTGTGAAATTAATAACACCATAATATAGAATTAGAAAATCACCAAGAATGACCCTTTTCCATATTGAGAAATGTTAGGTCAATTGATATATGTTTGCAATTTTAGACAGAACAAAGTTCATTTTAAACATTCTGACATATACATATGTTTCTTTATTTCTGAAGTCTTTGGTTAGTTTTCTGACTACTAAATGCATTTCAATTAAAATATCATAAACCATGTGCATTTGTAGCACTGTCATGCATTTTTAATTGCAGCAAAGAGTATGAGTTTAAGACAAAATCATCCCAAATCTGCCTAGAAAACATTCATGAAATACAAGAGAAAGCAAGCTTTCAACCCTAAGATTATTTTTTCTATGTTGATATTTAAATGATCTGGAAGTAACTGTGATTATTTCTGTAAGTTTCTCAATACCAACCAACTACTGATCATTTTAAATAGTAACAGGACATAACACTTCAGAAAATATACAAATAAAAATTTAAAATTTATAAATTAAAATACATAACACATCCCTGTCAGAGACTTTAAAACACATCCACATGTATCTAATTGATGCAGCCACTTCAGAAGCCTAAAGAGAAATTCATTTCTTCACATCAACAAATGCTTTCTTTCACTAGGAATCTTGTTAACCTATCACTGTATCACTGGTGTGTATATGTTTCCACATGTCAAAAGCACGTTTTTGCCTATGTCACTATGCAAGACTTTTGGTCCTTAGATATTGATTCCAACAATTCTTGGTGAAGAATACAATTTGTTTAAAATCAGTACACATTTAAAGCCAGGAGGTGAAGAAGACAAAATAACACAAAGATAAAATCACCTTTCAGGTGCTTTACCACAGAAGTCACTCTTGATTTTGTCATACACTGACGACCTTGGCAGAAGTTTGCTCTTCCCTTTATTTTCATCACTATTGACAACCACTATCATCCAATCACAGATGTTTTTTGCCTTCAGTGCTGTACTCCAATCACTTATCTCTTCTTTCACTTTTTGTTTATATGTTTCTAGATCCTGCAAAAAAAAAACCGAAAAAGCAATGACCCCAAAGTATGACCTTGACCTCAAAGCCAATATGGTTGGAACATGGATACTGTATGTTGTCGCAATTAAATAATCATATGACATCAGCCCTTCCAGTGATTATAAATTAGGATATATGGAGGAAACACAAAAAACACCAATCCTTTGTTTGGAAGGGGTATGAAAATTACAAAAATACAAAATTTAACATTTGTGAAGGTTGTGTTGTTGTTAGATTTAGACTGCCCTTCAGTCAATGACCTTGACCACTCTACCACAAAGGTGCTGTCTATGAAGATTTGTACATCAACATGCAGATAAGGTCTATACTTGATTATAAGTTATATCAATCTCTCTTTCAAGAGACTTTTTTTTTTTTAATTGCCAAGTCAACAAAAATATACCAGTACATTCATCTGCACAAACAGGTCCTTTATACACATCTGACAATGATAATTATACACACTCTTTTATACATTCTAAAACAAGAAGAAAGAACTGCTTACACAGTCTGTCCAGAAAATATGGAAGTAGAGACGACGGACTCAGGATATGTCATCATCAAAGGAACGACTTCGGCCTACATTTCCCCGCCCCAATAGGAATCATCAGGTAATATGTCATCATCATAAGGTACAAAACTGACTTTTGAGCTGAACATGGAAATACAGTTTGAAATTGGCTTCAAAAACTTTAAAATAGCCAGGGATTTTTTTTTTTTAAAAAAAAACCACAAAAAAAAAAAAAAAATGTTTTTTTTTTTTTCCTTAATGACCGGCTGGCCTGCCATATGATCTGAAAATAATTATGAATTAATATTACTTTAATGCCTATATACTTTGCAAATATTTTACAAGAGAACCTTAGACAACATTGATCATTAGAGTTAACAAAGAATGTCTGCAATACATGATCATTCTGCTTGATTCACGTAGGGTATAAAAACCTGTATGTGATCAAAATGCTGTCAGTCTGTACAATTAGTATTGTGAAATATAATACCTTCTCCATTCAGCAGGTTCTTTTGGAAGAGCTTCTAACAGTGGTTTATGTAAAGAAGAAAATAAGCTCTGGTTTCCATGTGCTGAAACAAAAATGCAACAAACATTAATTTGGTAATTCTTACCTTTATTGTCATATAACTCAATGTTTCTTAGGGGTTTGTTAGCTCAGTATCATTTCTTTTAATCACCTTAATAACAAGCTATAGTCCATTGCATTAAATGCAATATATAACCAGTATATAAGTTTGCAGAGTTGCATCATGAAACTTATATTATATCATTATCTATTAATCATAGATAAGTGTTTTCAGTCACTTTACTCAGCAAAGTACAGTAGAAGAAACAGTGACACAGTAATTAAAAGTGCACAGTTTACCTGTAAACCGTAGTTTGGGGCTTCCGCGGTATGTACCACGGTACAGAGCCGGAATACTTGTACTTTTAGCTCCAATAATAGATCTAATAATCTGGCACTGTATACGACATTGCAATACACAATACACAGCTTGACTTAATTTTAAGATTTGACAGCTGATAAAAAAGTAAAGGCGTTACCCATTTTGTGCTCTCAACCAATTAGAACGCAACGTTTCCAACAATTATTACCACACATGTGCGAGGTCATTACACACAATAATTTGTGTATGATTGACTTTGTGATGCCAAATCTTTCAGATTAATTATGCTTTAATTTACAGTGTACTTGCTGAGAATTGATTTGAAATTGACGTGTTTTTCGATTAATTATTGGCTTATTACAGTTTTTCGTAACCACTGACAAATTCATTCCTTTTTTTGAAAAAATGTTTAAACAATGGGAACAATCATGACAATTAGTTGGGTGTTTGTAGAGAAGTTAAAGTGACATTATGCACATCTTACTGCACATAGTGTATTTTTTGTGACAGTTTTATAAAAGCAGTTTTTGGTTGCTGTGCATTTAAATGTGTTAAATTATTGATAATGCTGCATAATTATTTGAAATTGGTGAAATAAAGAAATAAAAAAATTGGACTAATAAAATAATAGTTCCTTTCTTGCAGTGATCTCCCTTGTAGTGTTGTTGTTGTATTTGTAGAGATTTCACCAGTGGAAGGGAAGCAACACCTGCAAGCAGTTGTTTTCAAAAAAAAAGATTACCCCAGTCAAAATAGGAAAAGTAATAATAATTGTTCAGAAAACAGAAAGCAAAAGCGAGGTGTTCGAAGTGAAATGACCTGAAAATTAGAGTGTTTAGCGCTTATAAGCCCCCAATTTTCGCCACCGTTTTCAAGCTAAAAAAATATAATCGCTATTTAGTTTTTAATTGTTTCAACTATAAAATTGATTGGCAGCATTGCCATGGTTACATTACAATAATTATGTATTTGAAACTACATAATAGCACAACAATCAATTGAGTTAAATTTGCATACCGTGGTATTTAGTAAAAAAACACAGTGTACCAAGTCTAATAGTAATTGTTGTTAAGTCAAGTGGGATCATTTCAGTCCAGTGAAGCTATGTGTAATTTAAGTGTTATTTTCTTCATTTTTTAATCATTCTGTATTGGGCATAATTTATATCAATTAAGCTCCTGCTGCACAATAATTATTATGGTTTTAACTTGCATGTGCAGTCCAGTAACAGTCTAAATTAAACGCACAGTTGAAAATATAAAATGATCTACATGGTTTATACAAAAAAGCTCAGTATTTTGCAGAATCATGTTAAATTAGTTTGATTCGATTTTAGAATGTTTGAACTTTGATAATATAGCTAAATCGAAGTATAGGAGATATCGCTGTGATGTCACTCCCAAGATTGATAAGATTGCTGGTGGGCAATAACAGTTATAACCTTTGTTTACAATGCTTATTAATCAGAAAATAATTTTTACTCTTTATACACGTTATAACTTTTGCTATCAAAAGGATTTTCAAAATTCAAAAATTTCTAAAAACTCCTGATACACATATTTTCACAGTAAAATATCTTTAAAAAAATTAATATAAAACTATCTGAATATCTTTCGTTTTAAAGAAGGAAGTGTCTCCCTGTCTGGTCTCGGATGGGGAGACCCAGAGTCTCCACATCCGGTTCAACCAGACGTCAAGACAATAGGGGTATTTGTCCCCACCTCTGGCTCTATTCTTTTATCAATGTTTACTGACGATCTATACTATAAAATTATTGGCTATTGTTTTCCACTCTTGTAATGTATCAATAAACCTAATTTCTTTTGAGACATGTGCTTGACCGGAGCGAACGAGAAAAAACGGTGAATGGTAAATGTAATTACATTGTAATAATGTGTAATTATGACTTTAATTAAATGCAAACCACCATAGGTTTTACTAATTTTCACCCCTCCTTCAATTAATATCCTCACAGTCTATTTCTTTCATATAAATTACGTTTTCTGAAGTTCTTCAGACTGAAAATAGTAAATAATGAATATTTTTCAGAAGATATATTTCTTTCATAAGCACTGATAAGTGTAGCGCTAAAAAGTGATGACAAATAGAGCCGGACGTGGAGACAAAACCCCTTCATTTGTTTCTATGTCCAGCTGAACCGGACGTGGTAGATATGGCTCGGACGTGGAGACTCTGGGTCCTTGAGCATGTTGAGAAAACACCACTTACAATATAAAAATATGGACTAGGCCTACGGACTGCTGCCCAATGGAGGTTATCTTATCAGTAGAAAATATTGCATAATACAGTATTTCAATTGCAAACACGATCATCGCTATAAAATCAAATATATTATACCCAGCCTGTTTACTGTAGAGAGGGTAACCAGTCAACTCGTACCTAAGTCAACTCGTACCTTAGTTATCTCGTCCGAATTGGTCAACTCGTACCTGATTTTGTTTTCGAAAAAAGTCAACCCGTACCTTAACATTTTTTATTCAGTATCTTTGAGATAATTATATTTTTTATCAATCATCATTAAATTTTTTCATTGAAATACGTTATTTTGCTCTTATTTTGCAAAATCGTATCAGAAAGTGGTAGAAATAAAAAGAGTATTTTGAAAAAAGTCAACTCACCCTACGTTATTATTCATTTGAAGTGTTACTAAAATAATAAATAACGGGACTTTTAAAAATTGTTTTATTTTCATCATGTAAATGACAAAAATATGTTTATTTCAGTTCAACTTAGCTTCTTTAGGACAAAACAGGCCCTCGAACATCGAATTTAGGTTTGTAGACACGCTCATGAAATTAGTTAATTTGCTTCCTGTTTTATTTGTGTACTGATTTATGTACAAAAAATTTCTGTGTGAATTTATTTATCAAGGCGATGGAATTTCAGATCAAGTGACAGTAACAATTAACTAAATTTTGAGGAGACTACATTAGTTACTTTTCGAACAACAATTAAGTTAATTTCAACTGTTTAATATCTGAAAATTATACAATATTGACTATTGAGCACTATAACACAGATTTCAATAAAATAATGATAAATTCAAACCTTTGATTACACATCAGTACCTTTTGTTCCTGGTTGAAAATATAAGTTTTGAGACAAAAGGTACGAGTTGACTACAAAGGGTACGAGTTGACTTTTTGAACCGTGCGAGCTGACCAATTCAGGTACGAGATGACTAAGGTACGAGTTGACTTAGGTACGAGTTGACCCGGAAGCGTAGAGAGGTGTGTAACAGGCGGAGTAAGTGGATTTAACAATGTTGAAACTGCAGAAATTACAAAATAATACAACTCATAGTATAACCAAACAAAGCACTGAGAAACAAACGCTGCATTAAATTATTATTTCCTACATGTAACAATTGGCTTTGCCTCCATTTCTAATGCTAGAAAAGCTCTCAATTTAGGTTAGTTTTGACATTTGTGGCATGCTAACTCCGAAACCGCATTGACGAATTATAGTGGAAAGAAATCTAACTTTTTTCATGCTCATATACGAAAGTCTAGGTCAAAAAATCCTTCTAATAATATTTAAAATAAAATGCTTGTGGTTGGTCTATCAAAATAGTAGGATAGTATTTAAAAATTATTTTTCAGGAATTTCGAAAACACGCAATTATTCCTATTTCCAACATGGCGGACGATTTGGGCGACGACTGGTGGAAAGGTGATATTTTATGTATATTTATGCGCTAAAGCTGTTTGAATTGATTGACTACTTAAAATATCTAGTTGAAAGAAAAAATCCTTCTTAGTTTTATTTCAAATAAGTGTGTCACCAAAAGATTTTTAGAAAAATTCATCAAAGATTGCCCGATCATGAGTGAACATGTGTTTTGAGTAATTTTTTACACCACAGTAAAAGTGCTAAAATGCCTTAAATAAACTCCCTGGTTTAAATGTATAATACTTTTTCTATCTTTGAATTTTAAGATATTTTGTTTAAAAAAATATTGCTAAGTTTTTATGGTTGTTGTTAGTCTTGATTGGGTACATCATCATTACATGGATGATGATCTGCAGTAGGCACAAGGTGTTTTTCCCAATTGTTACCATGACAAGAATATAATCGGGGTGACCAGACATCACTCTGAAATTGTTTATGACACCTAAATGGTCACTGTGACCGTCTACCATGCACTAAGAAAGTCTGTACATAGTGGTGATTCACCAAATGTTGTGATTCTCGATGACCACTCCACTGACAACTCGGGGGTGAAAAATATATTTTAAGTCACTCGTCCTGCAGGGTCACCCGTGACTAAAATGCAAATTCTTGGTTGTCCTTCATGTCCTTACAGAAAGCTTGGTCTCCCCAACACCTTTTTAAATTGTGATAATTTCTGTAGATCATTTATACCAAAGATTAATTTATAATAATGAAATGAAAGCAAAGCAAACATATTTTGTAATTTGAACATCCTTATATGTTTGTTCATTTTAATGATTTGTACGGCTCGCAACCGACGAATATACAAAATAATATTGATCCACAGTTACACGTATCTGATCATGACCTAGATTCAGAGTTCTCAGAACTAGAAGTAAGGAATGCAGTTTTTGCACAGAACAATTCAAAAAGTCCAGTGTCAGACCACCTTATAGCTGAAATATTTAAAAATTCCTTTGACTTAATTTCCTGTTTTTTAGTAAAGTTGTACAACAAAATATTTAGTGATGGTTCCTTTCCAACTTCTTGGGGAGAAGGTATAATCGTTCCGATATTCAAGGGAGGTAATCATGAAGCGAAAAATTTCCGTGGAATAACGTTGAGTAATATTATTTCTAAGATATACTCGAAACTTCTTGTAACACGTTTAACAAACTGGGCAGAAAAGCATAAGAAATTAACTGATAATCAGTTCGGCTTTCAGAAAAATAAGTCTACTGTAGATTGCATATATATATTACATGCTATTATTTCAAAAACCCTTGCGATGAAGAAGAAACTGTACGTAGCTTTCCTTGACTGGGAAAAGATGTTCGACACAATTGACAGGGTCAGTTTGTGGCACAAATTATTAAATACAAATGTAAGCAGTAAATTCGTTACAGCTCTAAAATCAATGTATTATACTGTTAAGTCGTTTGTACGTTATAAAAATGAAAAATCGGATTTTATTAACTCCAATATTGGAGTGAAGCAAGGTGATCCGGCTAGTAGTATTCTCTGTCTCTTTTTCTTAAATGACATTATGAATAATATCAACACAAATATAAATGGCATCTTAGATATTGATAATTTAAAAGTATTTCTATTATTATTCGCAGATGATGCTGTTTTATTTGCACATGATCCGTTATCATTACAGTCTATGTTAAATGATGTCGAAACTTATAGTAACATCTGGGGTTTGCGTCTCAATACTGGTAAAACAAAAATAATGATATTTGAAAATGGCCGGCATACTATTCGTGATTTTTATTTATATAACCATCGAATTGAAATAGTAAATACTTTTAAATATTTAGGAATACATCTATATAAAAATGGAAACTGGAACCGAACACAAAAGCGAATATCCCAACATGCATCATTTTCATTGCACAATTTGTTTGTAGTATGTAACCAATTGGATTTACCAGCCTCTCAAAAACTGAAACTCTTCGACTCATTAGTGGCATCTACCCTCAATTATGGGGCCGAAATCTGGGGTTATCATGTTGCACCAGATGTTGAAACCATTCATACTAAATTTTGTAGAAAAATATTGTGTGTCAGACGCTCTACTAATTTAATGTCACTATACGGAGAATTGGGCAGAGTACCGATGTTAACACATAGAAAGCTTATTATGATTAGATACTGGATTAAACTATTAACAACAAGAGAAGATTCTCTATTACTTAAAACATATGAAATGTTAAAAAACGATGTAGATCATGATTTAACTTACAATAAGAACAATTGGGCTTACCAAATAAAACTTATTTTAGATGAATGTGGATTGTCACATCTTTGGATAAATCAGTATAATATGGCAATAAATTACTCTATCATCAAACAGCGTATACTAGACATTTTCTACCAAACTTGGTATGCAGCAATTAATAATTCTAGACGTCTAGAAACATACTGTCTTTTCAAACATAACTTTAATTTCGAGAATTATCTTGACTTTGTAAAAGACTCCAAATTTAGAATCGCTCTAACCCAGTTTAGAATATCATCACATAAGCTAGGCATTGAACGAGGACGCCATTCAAATCAACAAAGAAGTGATAGATTGTGTAATAATTGCAGTTATCAATTAATTGAAAATGAATATCATTTCCTGCTAATATGCCCAAAATATTCCGATCTTAGGCAAAAATATTTAAAGCGATACTATTACAAATGGCCAACTATACAAAAATTTAAAAACTTATTAGCATCTAAATCAAAGTCAATAACGATAAATCTCTCTAAATTTTTATATTTTGCAAATTTAAGTAGGAACTAGGTGATCTAACGATCTTATTCTGTCATATATTCAATTCGCGATGTTATATGTACGCTCTTCTGTAAATCCATGTCTTTTTGTCTATCGGTATGTACAATGTACTTGTGTTGCTATAAACATATGTATATGTGTTTTATGCAATAAACATATTGTATATGATTAAAAACAGTGCTGTTAATCTTCTGCAAACACGTAAACTTTTCAGTCACCTCTCTACAATCATGAGACTAAACACTTCCAAACTTGAAACAATTAAAAACAGTGATCATTTCTCTGGTAAATGGTTGGGGAAAAAGCAGTAATTAACCTGCAAACACAAATTTCCAGGTCAATTTTCTGAAGAACACTGTTTTCACTGTCAAAACAATTAAAACAGGACAGTAATGATGTCTATTTCATCATAATCAACAACAACAACAACAACAAATTTTATTAAGCATTTAAGCATTACAATGCTTCTTGCCACAAAACTATAATTATAGTGTAGAAGTATGGTCTCTCAATGAGAGGAGCTTGAGGAAGTTTTTCAAAAAATATATAAAGGCTATAATGATTTTTATAATCATGACTTAAAGTCCTAAAGGAGTATAATTGTATTAATGGTATATAGAAAGTTAAGTTTTTGAAAATACACGTAAAAACTGTCTAAATGCATACTTTAAGATGTTACTTAGGGTAATATATATGCACAGAAAAACTATATACGTAGCATAAGTGATACATAAATAAATAATCAAAGGAGGGGGGAAGGGAAAAGTGAGAGGGCAGAGAAAGGAGTTTAGGCAGATCCCCCAAAAAAGTTTCAACCTGTATCTTTGATTCTGCCTGTTGCTATCAAAAACTTACGAAAAGTTAAGAAAATTAGTTCAGATATTACATTATTAGAAGGCAGAGCTGCGTTATGGTCTTTTTCAATTGTTTATTCAGCTTTTAAAAACATTTTTCGTGAATGATAACTTCACAAGTCAAAAGAAAAGTGTCACGTCATTAGGATTTGACACATATATTAAGTTACTGTGCATACAATTTACAAACCAAATTCACTATTTAGGAACAAAGTATGTTAGTTATACAGTTTAACTTTAAGATTAATAATTTTGTTTATTTCTTAACCATTTTAATTTATGTTCCTCATGAAATGGGAGTATGGTAAAGAAGGGATGTTAAAAGTTTCTGTTTTGTCTCTAAATACATTTGTATATTTATCTACCCATTTTCATTCTTTTACAGAAGAGAGCAGTAGTGATGAAGATATAGAGCAATCTAAGGATATTACAGAACCTGATGTAGAATCACAACTTGTAAAATCAGATGTACAGGTAGCCTCTGGACAGAAGAAGAAAAGAAAAAGGAACAGGGTAAATTTTGATGCAGAAATACTTAATTACATGTGCTAAATTGGTGGGTTTAGTGTACATCAAGTTTTAGCTTGACTATTTGGAGAATATGGAGAGCTATAACAGTCAAATGTGCTTGCATCGGCGTTGCAGCTTTGGTTAAAGTTTTGCCTGCTAAGTACTACCATGCACATATCTCAGTAACCACTTATGATATTGACTTGAAACTTTATTAATGTCTTTAGGAGTGACCCACAGTCAAGTCAGATTATTCTTGTATAAATTTAATACAGACTGTGGCCCTTGTTTGACTTTGAAAATTTGGTTTTAAGTTTTGCCTGCTAGGTACTATCATGCACATATCTCAGTAACCACTGATGATATTGACTTGAAACTTTGTCAATGACTTTAGTAGTCTGGTGTTACCTGCCCCTACCCATACGGTACGGGTCAGGCAAAGCTCAGTAATGGCGGCGCCCACACTATCAAATTTTTACATTGAGTTAATACGGGGTTTTATGTAGGAATTGATCATTCAAAAACGCTTGCAGTATGTGATTTGTCAATACAAACCCTTTGTAAGTTGCTAATAATATTTGATTGACCAGCAAAATATAACGAGAAATAAACTACAGGAAAAATAACCGTGTTTTCGGACGTGGTAGATATTCATTGGCATTTCGGATATTTAGTCTGTAAACTTTCATGTTCCCAGCTGTTCTATATATAGGAATTGAATATGTATGTATTATTTAAGCATACACTTTTAAGATCATCCACCGTGGCTCAGTGGGTAAGTCACTTGCACTGTAGTTTCATGGGCGAAGTTCGAATACCACCGGCAACACTTCTTTTCTCTTTTTTTTTTTGCTTTTATTTTCTTTTTTTTTTTTGCTTTTATTTTCGTTTGCAAAAAAAGAAATACAAAAAAAAAATCAAACACATCCGAAATGTCTTCTTGAAGTAACTTGTCTGAAATATAGTACACTTACTAGTCAAACTTTTTCAACGTTTACAACATTCACAGATTGAGCATTCAAAAAACCTTTCGTCTTTAAAACTATGTCAATAACTTTTTTCAAATTAACACATTAGTTCTGAATGATCAATACTTTTATCATTTCACTATATAAACAGTATACTTTGAGCATACACTGGGCGCCGCCATTATTGAGCTTTGCCTGACATACTGTAGCATGCCAGTACGACAGGGAACCAGACTGACTATGTCTTTAGGGTGTCACACAGTCAAGTCAGATAACTCTGGTATAAATTTGATACAAATTACAGCCCTTGTTTGACTTTGAAAATTTGGTTAAAGTTTTGCCTGCTAGGTACTTTCATGCACATATCTCAGTAACCACTTATGATAGTTATATCAAACTTAGCAATGTTCAGGGGTACATTTTGTATCAAACAATTAATTTACCAAAAATTTAATAGATTTTTATTTTTTTTATGATTCAACTTTCCTAGTTTATACTTGATAGTTAGCAGAATTTTGTTTTGCTATTAAACTGATAAAAGTTTTGTTTTATTAGCAAGCACCCACAATAGTCGAGCTTGCTGTCTTATGGACAGCTCTTGTTATATATACAGTATCTATACAATAACAAAAGGCACAGGGGGCTGATTAAATTAGCAATACATTTTGAACCTCGAGAGCTGTGTTTTCGCAACTGATAAGTAACATGAAAAAGCAGCTAGTATATTGGACCCCCCCCCAAAAGTTATTTATATAAAACACTCTGGACCACATATCTGGTCTGCAGTGTTTTATGAAAATGACTTTTGGGGATTCAAAATTCATGTGGCTGTGGTCTATCTGTAAGGTTTGGTATAATGTCAGTTATAAGTTTAATATTATTGGTTATGTGTTTGATATTTGAATTTTTACAAGATAACCAACAAAACCCCCTTTTACCTAGTAGTTTAACTTCTTCTTCCAGAAAAAAATCACAGATGAGTTAAGAGAGAAGGGTGACAATCCTGCCACACAAGAAGATTTTATTGGATATCTAAAAAAACACTTTGGTGGAAAATTGACCCGTGTAGAATGGGATGAAATAGAACTTGACACAGGTAAGATATTACAGAAAATTCTGTATGGTCTTGTCAATGGAATTTACTCCCATGTTGCAAACCTAACACTAAGTCTCGAGGTAGATGTTGTTGAAATAAAGGCAGTAGCCTCCATAGTAGCCAGTTATGAGTTGAAATGTTAAAAATTTAAGCAATTTTCACTGAGCCAAATTTCCAAACTATCTGTATTCAGATTTGATTTTCAACAGCCTATGGCAACTAGGCAACTAACCAGTGTTATCCTAGAATCTAGAATGTACAGCTTATGTGGTTAAAGGCACAGATTTGTAAGAATTTCTCTGCCATTTAAACATGTCATGTCCTGATTTGAAATATAGTTTGTGTTATGAAAATTTAAGTATTTTGTTTTTTTGTACATTAAAGAAAAGAACTTCTTCACTGCTAATACTACACCAGCCTTTCCTGTGGCTTACATGCGTTCTGTATTACCAAAGTGGAAGAAAATGAAAGATGTGTGTGATGTTGAAGGGTCACCATTGTTGTTGGTCGTTTGTGCTTCAGCTTTAAGAGCAGTAGACTTGAACAGGTACACTCTTTAGGTTTTAAGAGCTCACATGATAATAAATGGTCAGGTTCTTTTAAACTTAAGCAGTAGTTTAGAGGACATGATGGCTAGGGATATGGTTGCAACTTGCTGTAATACATCAGTATTGGTGACTAGAGTGACTCAAAAAAGATTTGCCAATATTTTTTGTCACTAAAATGTGTACAGAATACATTCATTACTTAAAACATATAAGGTGTTCATGTGAAGACAATATATGCTTTTTCATGTGTGTATCAGATCTGTGATATGAAATTAAGTAAAAGTCTACTGCTAAAAGATGGTAGCTTTGTCACATAATTATCTGTTAGATGTAGCAATATCATGTATTTTTCTTGGTCTCTTTCTTGGATGTGTAAAAACTAAATAATTGTACCATTGACATTTGTTGGTTAAAAAGACTTAACAAGTACATGTACAAACTTTCCTCTGTTTCAGGCAGTTACAGGATTTCAAGGGAGACAAATGTAAATGTGCCAAATTGTTTGCAAAACACATGAAGGTTAGTTATACTTTCATCAGCTCAATTTTTGTAAAAGAGTGCAAACTTTGTAAATCAACAATCAAAACCTCTTGGTGATGGCCGCAGTCTTTTTGTTTTTATGCCGCTGTAGGTGAACATACTAAAATCACACCGTCTGTCCGGGCTGTAACTTTGTCATGCACTGAAGGATTTTTAAATAACTTAGCACAAATGTCACATCAAGATGAGGTGTCGCATGCAAGACTTCCTCAAAGGTCAAGGTCACACTTAGAGTTTGCCCCCCCCCCCCCCCCCCCCCCCCCCCCCCCCCCCCCCCCCCCCCCCAAGGTAACACTGAGCATATGGAGAGGACACAGACTGTGAGACACCTCTTTCGGTGGCATTCGTCGCTTATGAGGGACAGCTCTTGTTACACATTTTCTTCCTCTGGTGGGTTTTATGACCTTAATCGTTTTGTCCTAAAATGATTACATAATAGCCTTGTTCTTTTGTTTCTAGTTAACAGATCAGCAGAAGTTTTTGAAGAAATCTGTCTGTCATATGGGCATTGGAACTCCAAACAGACTACTGACACTTATCAAATCAGGTAACATGCTTGCTTAAACCAACATGCAACATTATGTACCATGAATCAGTCAGTGCCTCCTATAAAATTGACACTGTGACTTTAGATTTGTTTGAGTTACCAGGCCTTTAAAATTCCTCTTGTCCGCTCATATTTATGAAAAACTCACAAGGTTGAGTGAGTGAAAATTTGCTTGCTCTCCTCCCAGGAAATTAATTTGTTCAAACTAAATGTAAATTCATTATTAAATGCCAAAAAAACTGCTAAAAAGAAGCAGTGATAGTCGCAAAAATGACACAAATATAGCCGAAGTGTCCAAAACAAAACCGAAAGCCATAAGGGTTGCACTTGGTACACAGAACTGGTTAGATGGCGACTCTTTCATAAGTGTATCAATATCAGTTTATTGATTTGTATATTAAACAAGATCAAATGCAAATTTTGCTTTGATTCTATAATTCAAGTGGAAAATTGATGGCAAACGGTGTCAGTACATGTAATCATTTTAGTAAGACAGTGACTGAGTTAAAAAAGAAGAATAAAATTTATCTACAAACATTTACTAATCAAACGATCCCAAAAGTCATCGGGGGAAAATGCACAGAAATAAATCTAAAATATGTTAAAACATACTTGCTTGAATATGTTTCATACTAAATAAGTTCTGTATAAGAAATTATTTCGAGCAATTTCAGTCAAACTGGTCATAAGCCAAAGAGGCAGGGGATACTTTAAAGAATCAAAAGAAGTTCAGTTATATAAGCCAACAATTTTCATGTGTAAATAATAAAGTTGACGGAGAGTGCTATTTGTTCAGTATTGATTTTAGACTTGAAAGGTAAAAGGTCCACTACAGAGCTAGGTTCAGATGGATAGTAACAAACTCTTGTATCAAGCTCCTCACTACCCAGCTCTTTTGGTTTATGCAGTTTACATGAATGGTGGAATCACAATTATTTTCAAATAAACAAAGTTTGTGGTTCTGGGTATTCATTGCAAATGATGTATTTGTTATTTTTCAGGTCATTTAAAACTTGACAGATTGACAGCCATAGTGATAGACTGGAACTGGAGAGATATGAAGAAACATAGAGTGGCAGATATACCTGAGATTAGAGCCGAGCTGGCCACGCTGTTACAGATCCATCTTATACCACATATAAAAACACACTTGAACTGTAAAATTGGCATATTATAGCATAAAGTTGATGCTGAATTATAAGTCTGTGTTGAATTTTATTTTCGATCCTGTAGCATTGTTTATTAGCTTTCCATTGTCAGAGACAAAGCTGCCATGTTGCTCACTTGAAACCACTGTAATTTCTTACTGATTGAGAGTAATATTGTCTAAGCCCAGTTTTCAATCATTTAACATGTTAGGCAGTTGGCTGTTGCTTACTGATGATGGGTGTCTTGTGTAAGTCCTTACAAAGAAAGATTGTTAAATGAACTTTAAGTACCTACCTATCAATAGCTGAAATACAGTTGATACAGATGTTAAACCCTAAGAAAAGGACTAATATGAGTTCATTTTCTATCAGGCTGTGTGACCATCTGTTATAAGTTTTTGGTCAAGAACTGGTCTTTGCCTTAAGGGAAGAACTGTTATGTTTGTCTGTAGTCCATTAGAAGTAACCACCTTGTAGATGCAATACAAGATTTATGTTTCAACCTCAGAAATTTGTCCTTCCATGAAGTATGTGCTTGAGTTAAGATTTTCATTATGTGACAGGAATTTCCTCCACTGTCCCGTACATGTTTATTATGATTTTTATAGCCACAGGAAGAAGTATTACACTGCACCCAAAGAACTTGATATACATTGTACTTCAAAGTGTGTGATAGTTTAAAAGAACTGACCCCTGGTGGTAAAGGATTTAAGAAAGCTGACATTTTATGATCCATTGTGCCCTACCACCAGTTCTGTCTCTTTAGTGAAACATTTGGCAGTTTCTCAGGAGGATGAGAGTATAGTACAGGTTCCCACGAACAGTGGCTACATAAACTGCCTACATAGACATAACTTGTAATGCTGAAGTGACATTAAACACCAACAAAAAAGTAAAAACCTTGCTAGTAGTTTTAAAGTGTAATATATAAGTGTGTGTGTAAGCAGATGAACCACAAGAACATTCTTTGATTACCATTATATCTCATGAATACATAAGATCTATGCTCTGAAACTTGCTTTCATGTGCCTGTTTTTAGACTTGTAATGTGCAATCACATGCTGCTGGAGGATGTGTCTGGCAGGTCCAAATTTCAAAAAAGGTAAGGGGAGACCACTGGACAATGAATAACCTGGCACTTGTTCTCAATGTTATGGACAGAAAGAGATTAATTATCCACCATTTACATATGCAGACCGATTTGAACTACATCTATAGGCATTACTTAACCAATTACCTAAGCTCTCATTGATTAAGAAGAATTTGTTCTCTGCGTAAGAATGTAAAACGTACGGATCCCATGGCGTTGAAATTAACCTAGTTGTATTGGACATGTTATAACAAATTGTTAAGTACAATGCACATTATACTGTTAAAATATCCCACTTCCGTAAACAGATACTACTTGTTATATACGGAGCAAGGACATAAAACGATCTCAATGGCTTCACCGGTTAACGAAAAAGACATGACTTCAGCTTTTAGATGATAAGGAATATAACCACGAACAAGATCGCAAAAAAGGCACCAGAATTAAGTTTAAAACTTAGTCTACAGTATAGTTTCGAATCCCAAACAACTAACAGCCTACAACCATCTAACTAAGTATTTTTCATAAAAATTAGAAATAAATACTAAAATTAGATTGTATATCATTTCAAACAACTTGAGAACGCTTGAACATTTTTCCACCACAGAACGAAGAAAGCAGCTGCAGCTGACGACTTCCAGTATCACGATTTAAAAGGGGTTTAAGGGAAAAGTGACCGCATTAAAGCTTGAAACTATCCTTTATAATTGCCATAACATTTACTAGGAGGGGTGATTAAATCTTCATCATCGAGAAAGTGTCGTTACTCCTAATAATGTAACAAGACTATTAGTCTGTTTCCGCCGAACACATTTACACATCCCAGAAGTTTATAAAAGACTGGGCTAATTAAGGCCATATAAGGGCCATAAACGCACGAACGAATGGAATAGCAGTTAGTTCTGGTGATGTGTATAAAAAGTGCGGAAAAAAACGAAACAGGAGCTTGAAAATGAGAAATGTTACCGCTCATAATAGTTCTACACGTGCACTACATGCAGTTTTGTAATGCTGAGATTTCAGAGTTAGGCCAAGCTGTGTTAAAATGTTCATAACCATGATTGTATTCGTAAGGATATCGACACACTCGGTACTGAAGCTAGACTTATAAAAGTCTGTTGAGATTAATGTTTTTTCTCTCGAAGTCTTATTTTCTTTTAAGAAAAATATCTCTATCAAAAATTTGTCTCAATCAAAGCCCAGCTAGAGTCAAGGGAAGGAGAAATTATGGAGATTTTGTAAAATGTCCGGAAAAGACGTGGTAAAGACTGGTGCCAGTCTATACTGAGGGCGGAGGATAATGAAAATATGACCTGTACATTCAGCAGATTGGTTGCAGTTTGGACCATTCACGATGAAAGCCACTATTGAACATTGGACCTAGGTCAGTTGTATTAAAATTCATAATCATAGTGAAATTCGTTTTGACTATTTGTTGTTGTTTTGTTCTTTCTATATGCTCTTTTTTTAGCCAACTAGGTACTAATGTTACAAAATATGCAGTTAACATTGTTTTCCATGCATGCATGGCGTCCCGTTTTTGACGGCAAACGTGTGTCAAGTTAGTTGTACGGGAGAAGATATTCAGCGTCATCATAGCGTCATTAGACGACTGAATAATTTGAATTTTGTCCAAAACCCTTATGCCGCATGATGCCCCCTTCCCCCAGTACCAAGCCTTCGTGCGGGGAAAACAATGATACTTACGTTGCTCGGGCTTTGTAGGGCGAGCGATTGCATGGGTTAAATATATTTGATATACAAGTTTTAGTTATAATTAAGGGGTTGGCCAGCTTACTGCAGTTCAAAAGTGTTTATTTCAGTAGCCCGGAATATGTTAGCTAGTTCCTTCACCGGCGGGGAATAAGAAGAGAATTAAATATAAATTTCAGCGACATGTAGGCCTACACATTTGTTATGGGTCCAAATACGTGCGTAAACATTGTCAATTTTCATTATGGGTATTTACTTCGATCTAGCTTGTATATGATAGCATGCATATACATTTGTGTAATTCAAGCACCTTAAAGAGATGCCATATAGCGTGCAAGTTGATTGGATCAACGACAGTACATGCAAACACTAATTAATGTCAAAGTGACTCACACACATCAATGAATTACACGTCAGTAACATGACTCGCATTTCTAAATGAAAACAGTTTCAGAAGAATATAAGAGGATAGAAAAAAGTGATAAATTTGGTGAATGGAAATTTCACTGGAAGATTATCGAAATTTTAAAGAAAATGTGAAATAGATGGAATTAATTTATTTTATATCTTTACTAGCACATTGAAGACAAGCGCAACTACTGCGAACAACATCATTATAACCGCCCCTGCACAACACGAACTTTCACGAGGTAAAACGAAGTTAAAAATAGAAATCTAGGTTTCTGCGTCGAGAACAGCTGCGAATGTCATTGCAATCTAAAGCGAAATTTCATTCATTTATCGAACCTGATTGTTATAAATTTATTACAGTATTATTGTTTGATATACTATTTAGTTTTCTGCTAGCTTAAAGGACCATTGTTTTTCAGGTAAGTGATGAATTTTGATCGTTTTACAATGTTGTATTGCTTAACCTATATTTGTTTACGTTTGTCAGCTGAAATAATGGCAACCAATCAGAACTCGGGTCATGAAAGGTCACGTGAGGATGTAAACAAACCGCTGTCAAACGAAACGGAATGTATAGATCTACGTGTTAAGCCCGGTTAAAAAATCTGGTTTCAAAGTCTGCTGATTGACAGTATACATGTATATCACTTCAAAAACTGTTTGAACAAGATTTGTCCGAGCTGCTTTACTCAGCCTGAATGATTAGTTTAAAGTGGACAGTGTATGTGGTATTTCAATATTTTTTTCAATTACAGGTTGATGTATGTAAATATAAATGAAATTTTTAATTAAACTAAAATATAGTTATTGTTATACTATTGCGCACAGTCCGTTTATTTTTTTGGAGAAAACAGCACAAAAACTTCCCCATAGAAACTTAACTTTTAAGATACGCCTATTTGCTTAGTATGTAAATGTCAGCAACATAAAATACTATTGTAACACATATGGATCACTATAATCTTTAGTACTACATGTACTGCTATTTATAAAAAAAAGCATTGTATATATGTAAATTATGACATGCTTTAAGAGTAAAACTTACTGTAGGCCCTGGCACTCGCTAATGAGATAATACCATACCAGCTTCGTAGTGACTTGATTTTTTGCAGGAATGAGAAGAGGTTCTGTCAGAAATATGTACATGCCTAACAGTCCACCGTGCGCTCCATGGGCAGGCCACCCTGCAAGTAGACCAGTATTTCCGAATGGATCACAATTTCAGGGTTCACCAAGGCACCCGTTACCTTATTACATGGTCCCACCACCCCCATATCAACCCGGACCAAACTGGCAGGTACGTGAGTTGTCTAGAAATATTCAGTAGGCATGATTTTGTTGTGATTCTATATACAATATGAACCTCGTATAAAACATGTTAAATATACAGAACATGTATTATATACGTACCGCAGTATACATAATTACAAGTTTTGCAATGTTTTTTCTTTGCTAGTGAAATATTAAGCACCAACACGTTTGTTTAATATGTCTGCTGATCAATTCTTTTTCTGAAGGGTCCTGGACCATCGAGACCAAGGGGTAGAGGGTATAGGAGAGGGCGTGGCACTGGTCCTGTAAGTGGTAACAGCCCGAGGGTTAATATGAGAAATAATGCTGAGGAACTATTGAAAGTAAGTGAAAGATATGTTCATTCAATCAATTGAAAATATTATAACTTCCTTTGTAAATTTCAAGACAGTGGCACTTTAAAAATAATCGCATGTTGCTTTGCATAATGCTATTTAAATCTCTATCCAATTTCTGAATCGTGTGTAGATATAAGATACTTACTTTTTCCAGATAACAAAGGTCGTAAATCGCGTTGGCCTATTTAAAATGCTTGCTTGAGTTGCTTCCCTTTTCTTGAAACTTAATAAGAGCGACTATCGCATGGCATGGTCTTAAATTGACAAATGAATCAACCGGAATTACGGCAACCAAGAATATGATACAATTATTATTTTCAGAAAAAGATTGTCCGAGTTCAACATAATTACACGAAAACGCTGCCTTTATATTGTATATATTATAGAAAGAAATATAGCTCAGTTTGAATATCAGACATTGCTAAGTTTGTTTATTTGTCACTGACATTAGGATGTTTGTTGCAAATGTGGAGAACGGCTACAGAACTCGGAGGAGCCTGGTATACATCTGTGTGATGGTGGCAATCATGTGATCATTAATGAGGCCAAAGTGAAAGAAAACAAAAAAGAGGACATTCCTGAACAAGAGAAGGAAGAAGAACTTGATGCTAGACTGGGTAAGAGTAAACTGTAGTGTGACCATATTACATAATTCTGAAGACAGTGAGAGCTTTTACTCGTATAACATGATTTTAGACTAGATAAAAGTTTCTACAAGTAATGTGTAACGTGTTTCTAAATTGGGCGAAATATTCCAAGAATGATACAGGATGTTGTTAGTAGTACTTTGCTGCCTTTTTGTCAAGGGTTCATTCTGCAGGAAGATCTACTGTCTTTGCAGTAGTTTGTTCTTACTCAGATTATATATTATGGTGGCCTTATAAAGGAATTTAGACCGAAGCAGCCTTAGTGATCGAGGGTCGAGTTATGTTCGTTTCTTAATGTATCTCAATTTTTGGGCAAGGGCATCATATTCATATTACCTTTTTATACGTTTTGCCATTCTTGCTTATTTAGTTTAATTTGTATTATTTCAGAAAAGCTATTAGAAAACCTGAAGGACTTTGTGAGGAGTAAATACCAGTCAGTAACAGAAGCACTGGAGGAATATGTATCAGACAAGATTGACGAAATCAACACCCTGCACAAGTAAAAGAAACACTTCTATATTATGAATTTAAAATGTTAAAATGCACATAGCAAAAGAAAATAATAAATTTAATTAAGGGATTTGGCGTTGAAACATTAGTTACATTGAAGTGACACACAGAGCGAAATCGTGAGGTGCTTATGTACTCGCTGATGTAACTTCTATCTGGTATTCTTTTTATAATAGAGAAAACACAGAGGAAAAGGAAACACTTGAAAAGATGAAGAAAGAACTAGAAGGGAAAGCTAATGCTTTAATAAAACAGGAGAAAGAGATCAAAGACAGACAAAGGCGGTTGTCAAAAGACCAAGATGCTTTCAAGGTATGTTTGTTTTTGTCGTAGGTTGTTCTAGATGCTAGGACAGAATACGGACACCTTCTTTTCTCTGATAATTGAAAACATTGATGCAGTTGTTCTTAGAAACATAGGTCAGTACATGTACTATAAACCACAGCGATGATTCAGATTCTCTCATCGCCAAAGCTATTAAAGACGAGAGTATATGACAGTACTCATATGTGTTAAACGCATCACTAATATCTAAGTTATTGTTGTAATGCCAATAGACATTGTTAGTTACACAGCTTTTTATTTTATTAGCGTGAAATGAAAAAGGAAAGGGAAGAGATGTGTCGTCAATGGCAACAGCTTAGAGACGAAATCACGCGCATGGAAGAGACGCACAAAATACAGAAGGTTTGTACAAACATAGCAAGGTTTGGTAAAATAATCGGGGTTTGAACATACCGGGGTAGCTATATACGGGTGGATTCTGGATTAAATAATAATGTTACTTAAGAAGTGAAAGTCGGAAGCCGAACATAAATCCAGGAATGAAAACACAAGTTTTGTAAGAAAACAAAACACTAGAAATCGAATAGCCTCTTGCTTCATTCATTTACCATGACTGGGAACTGTGACTTGGATTTACCATATACAAAGAATACTTTTACTCTAACGAGTCACTTGCGGAACTTTATAATCAGTCTTTGTATAAAAATGTCCTTTAACAGAAAATGGACTGAAAAATTATGTCAGTTCCCCATCGTAAAAACAAGAAAATTGCGAAACTTTCGGCCTGAGAAACCATGCAAGTGAAACGGAGAAAAGACTCAAGTGAACATATTTTTATCTAATTCAACACAATTTCCAACATGTTTTGTAAATACATTGATACCTAATCATTATGTTTCTTTTCCTGAAATCTCGTTTTAGAGGAAGTTAGGTTAGGTTTTAAAATCTAACATAATCTACAGATGTTATGATGATGGAGGAAATTGAATGTCGGACGCGGGAAGGACGCCATGACACTTGTGATATTTTAAAGGGGGCTTGTTTGGATTATTCTTTGATAAATCCTGTATAAGGCCTTTAAAATATGCATAGTCACAAATAATTACCATAAGATCATATAAGGAAGGTAAGAGAGTTAAGGTTTCCATAGCTTGCAATATATTTGTAGCTATACAAGGAAACCTTTCCTGAATTGTCTATTTTCCACTGTCCTTCACATTGGCCAAACTTTGTAGCTATTAAGTTTTTGAAAAAACAGCAGATACTTTTTATGCGGAAAGGAGAAAATCAAAAGCGCTCAATAGTGCTCCAGCTAGGGATATATAGAAGGATGAAACTCCTAGTTTTCTAATCTTAGCAAGTTGTACTTTCTGAAGGAACTATTTGCATTGAAAGTTGAAACACATCGTGCATATTATCGTCATACCTTGTGCTACTAATTTATTGCAAGAAACATGTTCTGCTAATCCGTAGGATAAAGTATGGATATAATGTCATTCCTGTATTAATCCTATAGCTGGAGCTTAAGATCAGTTTATACATCTAACGTTTCTGGTACAGTAGTTAAGGTGGTTCTCATGTGAAGTACAGTTGTAGTAATATGTAGATCTGTTATGCTATAAAGTATGGGGTCTCTGGTGTAATTTTGTGGTTTCGGTCCAATAATCTACTGGAAACAAAATGGTGAACGCATTTCCAACACTTTCTGGACAAAATCTTTACTCTGGATATTGAAAGATAAAAACAACATACACTGACTTTTATATCACACAGTCACGTGATACTACTCGGAAGCTGAAAGCCACAAAACTAGATCCTCGCCCTGAATACAATCAGAAACTAATTTTGTTAGACTATGCCTTTTCATATAAGCATACATTGAAATTTCATTCTCAGTTTTAGATAATAGTGTAGATTAAGAGCAATTGTTCTTTAAAGATTCGGTCAGTTCTTGATAATTTGCATTCTTTGTTATACGCTTCCACGTGTTGAAAGACATTCTCTACATTTTGTTCATGTGATGATTTCTTCTACCAGGGTACCACTTCAAAACAATTATTTTTAATTGTTAACGGTTGTTCAAGGTGTCTGCTTGTAAGTTAGTGAATTGAAACGCTAAGATTAATCAGAGGTAAGTAACAAATAAAATAGTTAAAAACGATTGCTACCCATCCGCTGGATATAAATATGTTTAGTAAAACTTAAAGTTTGCAAATGACTAGTTGCTAAACCGACATCGTGCGAAAAACTATCAATGGTTAAATCTTAAAATTTGATCACACAATCTTTCAAAAAAAATGTCTGGCCTAACTTTGAATCCTGTTCAGAATACGTGCACTGTATTCTGTAATGAGTAATTGATTTTGTTGGGTTTTTCGCAATAACGTATTGTTTTCCTGACATTCTGTTTTGTTGTATTGGTTTGTTTTGTAACAGGGTCGTCTAGGGGTAAACGCGACAATATACCATATCATCAAATGTAGGGCCATCATCAAGAACAATCCCAAATGAAGAGTATTTGCCGTGAAGTATTTGCAGTTTTCATTCACGCGAGATAAATTATGCCTTTAATGGTCTTGGTACTTGCTCAGTTCTGATACTCTACTGTGAAACCAAAAGGAATTACATTGACCATGAGTATTCTCAGTGATGTAACTGAGGGGTAACGGTAACCAAAAAAGGAAATGCGTGTACTTTAGAAGTGCTGAGATTGTACGAAGAAATAATACAACAGAAGTGTAAGCCAAAGACAACAGCTTCAAGATAACACATGGATCTAAAGCAGAACGTGCTGATATCAGTGTTAACCTGTATCTAAAAATGCCACCCTAAGATAAAATAAATGAAATACATGTAATATATATTCATTTAAATTTAAGTGGTTATAATTGGAATTTAACTGATGTACAAAGTTCGAGTGGATATATACCATTTAAAAACAAAAGGATTATGCATACACGTTTTAAGAATAGAAAGCAACGAAGGTAAAAGTATAGTTTAAATACCCTTAACATGTATGCCTTTTTCTAAAGACAGATGGTAATAAAAATTTGAATAATTGAAAGTGAACAAAAGGTCTGGGATAAGTCAGTTAAAGATTTACATTTACACAAATGAAATTGAACTGAAGTGGAAATGTAGACGTATTTATCTCTTTTTTTCTGTTTTATACACATACTTCTCTTGTAACTGAACAGTTAAATCTTCAGCTTGCAACAATGAGACTTGAGGAAATGGTTAATTATACAGTCCCAGAGTAAGTAAAGGGTAAAGTAAGTAAAGGGTATGGTAATCGGTAAACATTATTATAATTTTTCAACAAAGGCTAACTTTCAAACATGTTGGTATTCGATACACAATAACTGGTCCTTTGTAGATACTGTCGCTGAAACCATAGGAAAAAGAATTGAAAACGTAGGTGCAGAAACTTAAATTACTACAAAACGGTCAATAAATACGTGAAAGAAAGTAATATAAAAAGTCTTGTAATAGTTAAGGACATCTTTGGAGAAATGTGGACATGTAACATCAGTCCTGTTGAAAGTGGAGATATGGAATAGGGTTCGGGTATAAAATGTACATAATACTACAATGTAAATTTAAAGTACTTTTTATTCTAGGTGAAATGAAATTATCTTCACTGGTTTCACAATGCTCTTTACATCTCTTTCCAGGGGAGAGTGAAACTTGATGTTGGAGGCCATGTCTACACAACGTCACTGTTGACATTAACAAGAGAGTCCGATTCTATGTTGGCGGCGATGTTCAGTGGGAGACATGAACTGTTGAAGGAAGACGACGGCTGTGTGTTTATTGACAGAGATGGCACTCACTTCCGGTAGGTGAAGAAAACACGGAGAGCCGATTTGTTTTGTTTGTATCTTCCTAATATTTGGAAACACCTACGCCACACTTCCAGGCCATTCCCATTTTTGATAAGGAGTGTCTTCACAACTTTGTAGAGTTACTTCATTTTGGTTGACAACTGTTAAGCATTTCCCACCAAGCAGGTGTTTGATGGCGCCATTTTGTTCGTAACTCCATTTAAATTCCGGTTTAGACCAGTCTTGTATACCTCTTAGAATTTCCAGTTTGAACTGATTTGGTTCAGCTTTGACCCATGCGCGGTCAACTCTTATATTCGAATCTTCAGTTAAAATAAAGAATTGGTTGATATTGCCAGTACAATATGGATAGTTTATCAATCCCAGACGTCCATTCTGATCAGCCATATCTAAGCATGACCGTGTTGCCCGATTATATATCAGGCCCTTCAACTTTAAATTTCTAGGAATAAAAGTATTTGATATCTTTAAAAGTTGAGTAATATAGTAGTCATAAGGTTTACATTTATTTTCGATCTTTAGCCTGTATCTATCCTTAAGATCTCCAGGATCAACAAGTTTGCTTAGGTTACCCTTTTGTTGCACCTCCAATGCAAGCTTTTGCAATTCACCATCCATCCAAACTAAAATGAATCGTAACACATTCTTTGAAATATATTTTGCACCCTTATATATTTTATGCCATGGTGTCATCCTATATAAATGACCAATCCTAGAACATGGTACCATTTCTACTTTTCCACCACAAAGCCAAACTTTTACAGATAATTCCATGTGTTCGTAACCCCAAACTTCCATACCAGGATCAAATCCCCCAAGTTTAAGGAAGAACGTTTTCTTCATAGCAATCATCATTCCAGGAACTAGACCATATGGTATGGGTGCGACACTTCCATTTCTTGCTTGACGAAAATCTTCAGAATAAGGGATCCATTGTTCTGCAGTTGTGACTTGGTCAAAAAGCATAAAGACCTGGTCAAAATGCCAAATTTCGAATGTGAAATTTTCACGATCAATACATCCAATGTGAGATGTTAACAGAGATTTAGGCTGTTCGACTAGTCTATATATTATAGGTTCCAGCCATCCAGGCGTCACTTCAATGTGTCCGTCTAAGACAATGAAATAATCACTGATCGAAGCTTCTATACCTCTTTGACGTGCCATCATTAGTCCAAGGGCACGTTCGTTTGTCACAAGTTTTAGTTTGTCTACATTCGCTACATGAATGTCGACAGCAAGTTTAAGATTCTTATCTGATGAACCATCGTCAACAAGAAGAACTTCAAGTAGAAGTTCCGCCGTAGACGTTTCAAGCACACTGTATACTGTTCTTAATAAACTAGATATCGGTTCGTCTCGAAAGATAATGATAATACTAACTGGTGGCAGATCTGTCGGGTACGTTATTTCCTTGCACGCGGCTGGTCTCGTGTCCGGAAGAATTCGCTTAATTCCTATCACTTCACTCATATAGGTGTTAACATCACTTCTTAGATACTTATTTCTCAAATCCGTGTAATTCGTTTCATTGTTTATCTCAACTTTAACATTGTTCGCACCAGGTCCCAAGTATTCTGGGAAGAAACCAAGGTTGTCATAGTTCAGCTTTTTTACATTATGATATTTGCTTTCATCAGTACCATTTATCGTGGCATTTGATAAAATTTTGTTTGTGCTTCGGTTTGTGCGTATTTTCATATCCACCTTTCTTGACTTCCAAATTAAACTGAATAGTAAAACGAAGCACATAAGGATCGTAAACTTTAAGCAAAATAATCTGCCCATTTTTAGTTCAAAATATGTCTCGCTATAAAAAGAGTCTGAAAGCTTTGTTGTTTGTCCGTTTTATGGCTATTACAGGATCTATGATGAATATCAGACATCTGTTGTTAATCCCTTGCACTGTAGTAAGGAGCTTAGCTGTGTTCTTTCACAGTTGAAGTGAAAATATCGACCAAGTTTTTAAACATTCACATGAGCTTATATTAAGCTTAATTTGTGAATATTGACGTTAAGATTAAAGAAAGCCTTCAACAACATCATAGAACTTTGCATGTCATTCAAAAGTGTTTCCATATAACACATTATTTCAGATTTGATGTTAGATATACATGTGTATATACATTCAGCGCGTTTCGAAGATATCACAATTTTAAAGTAAATGAATCCCTTGGTCGTGAGTATATATATATACACACACACACACACATATATATATATATATGCTTTCCTTTTCAGATACGTTTTGAATTATCTTCGTGACGGCGGTGTTAATATGGAATGTTTGCCAAGGGACAGACAACTCCTACGGGAACTAAAGAAAGAAGCCACTTACTACCAATTGCATGGTCTTTTGCAGCAGATCGAGAAATGTATGTACTGATGAATGGCTCGCAATCTGGAAGCAGCAACAACTCGGGGAAATATTTGTTTTCTAGACAGGATAATAAGTACATGTAATATGAAATAATTCTTTGAACAATACGGAAAATCAGAGCAGTTAAGTGTCGAGAATCGTGAAGAGAGAACGTACCGTTCAAAATTAAAGTAGTCAATACAGATATGTTTTGGCACTTTTAAAATTATCGAAAGAAGCGTTTGAAGTTGAAAATATATAAATACCTTTGAGATTGAATACAGGGAGATTTCAATAGATCTCAATTCAGACTCATTCACAAGATCCGACAGGTTAGTGAAGCGTTCACGAATGAGAAAGCCTAGATGGTTGATATATTGTGAACAGTGATGATAACTTTGGTCAAAAACGTTAAAAGTTTGAAGCAAACTGGTGCAAGATATTGGTCATGAATTGCGTAAGGTATGTTTATGTGTATTATGATTGAGTGATTTCACACTCAGGACTAAAGGTTGACAGTTGGTACTCCTAGCATGCTAGCTCTCGTGTTATCGAAAATATACTCACAGAAGCACAAGGCGATGGACGAGCAGGTGAAATACAAAATAGTGTAGAAAGAGCATCCACTTTTAATTTGTGATGCAGGGGAAGAGGGTGAGTTCAGGGAAACTTTGTGCTTGTTAGTAATAGGATTCAGATTAAGAATACCGATCCGTTTAATAGGATCCAAATTAAGAATTACCGATCCGTTGAAATGATAGTTCGGATTAGGAGTCTATAGGGGATATGTCATTATTTTTCAATCACCATTATTTTTACGAAATAAACATGCAAGTGCTTTGAAATGTATGTGTATGAGTGAATCTGTTTGAATTTTAAGCATTTTGAATTAGACTTCAGCCATTGTAACTAAAGTTAAAAGCAGTCTGGCCTGAAATAATAGAAAATAAAATTTACTGTTGAAACAAAACTAATGTCAGATAAAGTGTGTTTCAATATATTCAAGTGCATATTTAAGAATGTTATAATATCAAATATCGATTGGGAAACAACTGTTAATATAGCACATGTTGAGATATATCGTGGATTATTCTAGTGCGTTCTACTTTATCTTATCTCAAGTCTTTGTGTTCTTCCTCGTCTGGGAAACTTATGAGCACTTGAAGTGTTACAATTTATTGAAACTTTGAGAGTTTATAGTCAGCTATATCATACTGTGATAGAATGTTAAGTTTACCTTATCAAGTTAACATTTTTTATTTTACAATATCAAGTTAACATTATTTTTGTTTCTAGTTATGCCTTGAAGACTACATAGGTGAAATTTTGTATGTCACAAGCAGAAAAAAATAATGTGGGTTTATTTATAAATATATTCTATACAAACTTGTTACATCCAGCTTTCTTTTTAGTATTTTTGTTTTTAAACCTTATTTAAGTATATTGAGATGTGAAATTACTTATATAATTGTACTTAATGTGTCAAATCGTTTAATGGTCGTGTTTGACGAGGATGCATATTTTGAGTGCGGGGGATACACATGCATGCGTTCCCCACATGCATTCTACAAATGAACTGAATCAATTGAAATGTGTATATTGGTTTGATAGTATGTTTGTATAGCCACGTGATAGAAATAAAACTTTTTAGCTCACCTGGCTACGCCAGGGTGAGCTTTTCTGATCGATGATTGTCCGTCGTCCGTCAACATTTTGATTCAAATGACATCTCCTCTGAAACCTCTAGGCCAATGTTGATAAAACTATGCAGGAATGTTCCTTGCATGAAGCTCTACCAAAATTGTTCAAAGAATTCCATTCCATGCAGAACTCTGGTTGCTATGGCAACAAATAGTAAAAACTTTAAAAATCTTCTTCTCTGAAACCACAAGGCCTAGAGCTTAGATATTTGGCATGTAGCATTGTCTAGTGGACCTCTACCAAGATTGTTCAAATTATGACCCCCGGGTCAAAATTGACCCCGCGCAGGTGGGCACATAGTTTTTGCATAGGCATATATAGGAAAAACTTTAAAAATCTTCTTCTCTGACACCACAAGGCCTAGAGCTAAGATATTTGGCATGTAGCATTGGCTAGTGGACCTCTACCAAGATTGTTCAAATTATGACCCCTGGGTCAAAATTGACCCCAGGGGGTGGTCACTTAGTTTTGCTTGGAATATATAGGAAAAACTTTAAAAATCTTCTTCTCTGAAACCACAAGGCCTAGAGCTTAGATATTTGGCATGTAGTATTGGCTAGTGGACCTCTACCAAGATTGTTAAAATTATGAGCCCCTGATCAAAATTGACCCCGTACAGGGGGTCACTTAGTTTTACATAGGCTTATGTAGGAAAAAATTAAAAATCTTCTTCTCTGAAACCACAAGGCCTAGAGCTTAGATATTTGGCATGTAGCATTTGCTAGTGGACCTCTACCAAGATTGATCAAATTATGACCCTCGGATCAAAATTGACCCCGCACGGGGGTCACTTAGTTTTACATAGGCTTATATAGTAAAAACTTTAAAAAAATCTTCTTCTTTGAAACCACAAGGCCTAGAGCTTAGATATTTGGCATGTAGCATTGGCTAGTGGACCACTACCAAGATTGTTCAAATTATGACCCCTGGTCAAAATTGACCCCGCACCAGGGGTCACTTAGTTTTACATAGGCTTATATAGGGAAAACTTTTAAAAAATCTTTTTCTCTGAAACCACAAGGCCTAGAGCTTAGATTTTGGCTGTAGCTTGCCTAGCAGACCTCTTTTAAAGTTTGTTCAAATTATGCCCCTGGGGTCAAAATTGACCTTGCCCGGGGGATCATTTGTTTTACAAAGGCGTATATAGGAAAACTTATTTGGTATATAACATTATCTAGTGATCTTCCACCAGGCAAGTGGACTTGTACCAAGGTGAGCGATATAGGGCCATCTTGGCCCTCTTGTTTGTTGTGTAAATGCTTTCATTGTGGGATTCAAATAAAAGATTTCATTGATGATCAGTACTTGTTGTGTTTTTAATGGTTATATTTTAATTCACTTCGACAAAAACGATAGGGATACACAGTATGTTAGCTTTGGCGTTAGAGATGGATATGGAAAAGGGACCCCCAAGGGATCCCAAGTAATGTAAGGTTCACACAAAAGACTGAGAACGCCGCTTTTTTAATGTGATTGTATTTACATGAACTATACAACATTTTCAACGCCTCTTTTGCTTCGGCTTAAACGGAACTTTTCTAATAACTGCTATGATATTGAGGCATACATATGAATATGACCAAAAACGGACTCCCAACATGAGATGTACTGAGCTTTGGGTCCACAACAGAGTCATGCATTCAACACGCATACATGTGCGTTTTAACAATCACATACTGTTAAATTTTCGAAGTTCCTCCATATTCTAAAATATCTTAAAGTGTTTGTCATATCTAGTAGATGTGACGGGCTTCTTTGTATACGAGGTCGAATATATTCAAACGCCAAAACTAGTTACGCAGTTGCTGAAAAATTGCATTAAAGCAGTCATATGTATATACCGGTTTCATATCTTTATCTATTTATGGTTGCCCTGCAGTACACAATTAAATAAACCCCACTTGCATTTAAATCCCAGGTGGCCGTTTACGTTCCAATGTGCATGTCTCTTAGATATCTAAGGACCTGCGCATGATTTCCAAATTTGCTGTCTACTGAATTGTCAATTTAAGCCGATGATATAATGCAATCAATATATAAAGAACCACCGTTTGCAGTGCACTGATAAATTACCCGCCTGGCTCTACTTATAACATGACCCATCTTATCTAAGGAAAAGCAAACAAACAAATATCATAAAAATACTCGTTCAAATATATTCACAATCACGAAGTATCGGTCAGGGATCGAGTAAAACGGCCATAAAAGTGTACAGATATTTTAATTATACGCGACGCCCATTTGTTTTAGAAGAAAATACACATATGCTGAAGAAATGTGCTTGTTATTTACCTGTTCATTCTAAATGGATTAAAGAAAAACGGAATTTAAATAAGGTTTAAATGCTGAATGGTAAGTATCCATCCATATGTTTTAATTGGATGTAACGAAAGACTGATTTAAAAGTATTAGATATCTTAAAAATCTAATTATGTGAATAATATGTTCTGTATGACGCGTAGTTGTTTAGTTTACGTGCTTATAATCAATGCACATGTGTCCAGCTTTCACTCGCAACTCTATTCAGTGACATTGATATTGTAAGGATCCCTTATACAGCTTCAATTTTGATGTTCTGGCAGCAATCACCGCTTACAGATTGTTGTTCGACTGTAACTTTCCGGTCGTTATAAGCTATATAGCGCTTTCGGAACTGACGTTGCAGCAATTATTTTTAACTAAAGATTGAATGGAAAAATGCGATCTTTTCGGCACAGCGATGTCCTTTAACAAATGAAAAGTATTGAACGGAGAGATACATTTCTTAAGACTATCACTCAGAATATAACAAAATGTTCGGCATTAATGTAAAGTTAGAATGTATAAATAGTTTTATAGAGATCAGTTATTTTGCCGAGGTAAATAGAACAGGATGTCACTGGTTGTTAATCATGCTAACAAAAACTGAATGGGTTGATAACGGTGCAATCAGCGTCAATAAAACTTGGATTTGCATGAGACAGCTGTTGTGCTGTTGTTGTGTTGTCCTACGCTGGTTTTATGACTTCTGAGATCTAAAATAATAACAAAAGAAATATGAACATCCACTAAGTTGTTAAATATTGACAGACCATTTTTTGTGTTTTAATATTATATTAATACGCTGTTTTTTTCCAAATCAAAATATACATTTAAATTTAAGAGATATTAGTAGATCTACCACTCAAAGTGACCATTTCAATTTTATTATAAGACATTTAGCCCTATATATGTAATGACTATTGCCAAAGCTATAACTAAAATATGCGTTTCTGTAGAGAATAATTACAAATGAAATCATTGTCCACCTATTTGCTTAAAATTTCACTCGTTTTTAAACGGCGAATGAATAGAGTAATCCCGATTGAACAGGGAGCTGTTTTATTCAGCAAAATATGGATGTCTCAGTCTGGTGGAACAGAACTTGAATTAACCTATTTCGGATCTCGGCTGACCCGAATTCTCTCTAAATTACCATTTTACAAATATATCCTAATATCGTTAACGTGTAGGGGTGGGGCAATAATACTCGATTTGCATATGATCGGCTCTACAGATGAGGTACCGGGTATCTTGTCAACCCATCTCTTAAAGACTTCAAGCTTTCGTTTAAAACACCAAGCTATAATCACGAATTGAATGCAAGTCCATTGCGATTCTGTTCAACATGTAAACATCGATTGCACATGTTTAATTTAATAGGTCACATCATCAAAAGAAAAATGTTAATTGGTTAAAAACATAGGGACCCTGATACGCTCGTCCTAAGTTTTCAAGAGAATATGTCAACGTGAAAGGCATGGCACGACTCTGTACATTTCTAGGCGACGGTGTGTTTTGGCGTTGATCCGGAAAGCGCATTATGTAACGTTTCGGAGACACGTCTCGGTAATTTCCTGGCGTTTTAATATTCAAGTAATATTCAATCTTCAGGGATGTAAAACAAACAAATTTATAAAATGCCTTGCTTTAGCCGTTAAAGTAAAACTGAAATGGGGATTACGAGCAGCACTGATAAGGGAATACATTTAAGGGCAACAATTAAGCAGTTCAGTTAAAGAACATTGATAGCATAAATATAGTCGTATGTTTGTGTGATAAAACAATAATCTCTATTGTGTGAGTTGTGGTTTATTCATTTGAACATTTTCTGTGGATTTTATATGGCATTTCATAGCTGAGTAAGTAGACAGTGATAAACTAATGTGTTTGCTCTCATTCTTAGTTAAGAAGTCAAATGTTTGTCGAATCCGTCGACAAAGCTTTAAACATAATATACGTTCTATGGCAGTTCTGGTCTTATTCAATTGTCTTAAAGGTTCGGTCCTTTTCACAATGAATCTGATTGTTTTTATTGGTCAAGCATGTTTTAGGATCCAGTACAAGCTATCTTCTTAAATTCATTTACAAGTATTTTGACCAGTTTTACTCTAAAATTTTCAAGTGTGTTGATAGTCAAGGTTATAGGCTTTATAGTATATGACAGTGGTCTACTATCGTGGCACAATCCTTAAATACAGTATACAACAGCAACAGGCGATAATAATAATAATATCAAAAAGTCAATGGAAATCAATGCTGTCTGGTTGAATCTCGTGGTCGAAGTGCGCTGCATGACCGTGTTAATTACACAGGTCCCCGGATGTTACGGCCGGGGACCACTAAATTACTACACTCCTCCCCTTTCTAAAGAATGCATCCCCAGGTATTTTGGGGAGGAGAAGGTCCAAGAGGGTCCAAGAGGAGATTAGTATCCGTTGTATAAAGGGACTTTAATAGTGCCGGTCAGCGATACCCCTGAGGTGTGAGTGGGTGACTCCAACCCCATAGTACAAAACTAAATGCATTCTGGCTAGCTGGCCCCGCAGAACTGGGGGCCATAAACTCTAGCGATAAGCCAGAATTACAAATGTTTTCTTATACTGGCCAAGACTTCTGCCAAGGCCAATAATTATCAAGGGCGCAATAGTAAATATTTCACACCCCAGGTATAGGAAATACAGCAATTATTAAATGAAAACAGCCTCTGCCCCTAGTACTTAAACTACAGTCCAAGGGCAGAATTAACACATGAAATAAATAAACATGTGACTGGCCGCTATGTTACACGAAAGGGCCTAATTAACTGGACTACAGGAGTATATATGTCCCTGGGTCCTCTCTCTGACCCAAGGGCATAATCAACCAATTAAGAGAATATACATGTCCCTGTGCTCAATCATTGGCCCAAGGGCAACTTGATCCAACATACTAAGATAACATGTTCATCCCCGGGCCCATTTCTGGCCCAAAAGCGGAGTTAACCAAATTGCAGGAATTCATGCCCCACTGATCCCTCTGACCCAAGGGCAAATTAATCAAACAAGTAAGATGAGCGATTCCGCGCCTAGGCCACATCACTGGCCCAGGGATGATTTATATCATTACTCAACATTTTAATGGGGCAGGCCCCCAAACGAATAGGGCCCGACCCTTTCCATTTGTTATGACCAGTAACACAGGAGGAGTAATACCAAGTGCCCTGGACAACACTCTAGTGGCTGACATGAACAGTTGAGGTACAAGTGTGTTGACCTCACCTTCAAAGGGCCAGCCATATGAGCTGTCAATTGACAAAAGAGGCCAGCCCCTGTAAATGCCGTGTGTGGACCCAACCAACGTAGATCTATCCGAGCCCTCTAATCCCCAGTTTGTGCTGAAGGCTTCCGAGCCACCAGTCCCTCCATAACCAAGCTCAAATAATTCTATGCCAATTGTTGACAGCCCTACAGACCACCCAGCATGAAACTGGTCTGAGGCAACCCTTCTCACTGTAAGTGAGAGGGTCTCATTTAGTCTAGTGCTAAGAGGCAACTCCCACCAGGAACCTTCTGTCCACAGATACTGGCGAGCACAGGAATCTATGCCCACACCCATGCCTTCCCCAGCTTGTATCAGGCCTAGATTCCACAGGCCCATCGGGAGATCACCAGAAAAAGGTCCATGTTCAAACAGAGGCTTTGGGTCGACCCTGGCTGAAATGTTAACCAACATCCTATTGGACTCCCCCACCCATGCTGTGCAGGAGTCATACCTTAGGGCATGTTCTGATGCGTGGAACACATTAAGGGATTCTCTTGAATCATCCCCAACCTTAGGTTCACATGTACAGGAGTCAGGACCGTTACTGCCTGCTGGTGCAATCTCCTTTCTCGCATATGCCAAATAGGCAACTCCCTTTCCCATCTCAAGGGCCCCGTTCAGAGGGTCTACTGCAGAAGGTGAAGGTAGTTTGCCCCAAGGGGTGGCAGATTCTGTGGGCATGTTTTTCATCAGAAAAGGTCCATGGGTCATTAAGGCAGGGGGGGTTGAGGACGTCTCTCTGACTGTCCCCTTCCCTAACCTTAGCATTCCCTCCCAGTTAACACCCAGCAATTCCCTCCTTGTATCCATGGTAACACTTTCGTGGTAGAGAAGATTAAATCTCAAGACAAGGCCCTTTATTGAGACAGTACACAGGTTTAACGCGTAAAACCACTTTTCCCGAATACCCCTGGGAACCGGCCATACCACCCCATCACTTGACCACATGCCTCGGCCCACTGTCAAGAATTTATCAGTGCACGAAAATGGGGACAGACTATACATAGCATGATGGAGCTTAGCAAGGACAGAGGTTACCCCGTTGGCTATCCCCACCCCTGCTTTATCAGGGCTGTTCGCAATCCCATGGGACAAGTTTGACAGTGACCCCTGCACTGAGCGCAATAGCCCATCAGAGCCAAGGGTCCCCTCCCCTTGCAGCGTCCACAACTGCCACCACATTGCCCTCCCCCACTACATTGTCCTCTTTGCCCATGGAAACCAATCCCCCACGAAATGGTCCCCAAGTGAGGGACCCACTCAGGCCGTCCCCACATTGTGCACTCAGCAAATCTATTCCACAATTGTCCTCGCCACAATTGTCCCCACTAGCCGAGCCTTGAGTCTGGAGAGGTGCTAAGGTCTCCCGGATTTCCTTAGGGATTTCCCCATCCTCTGTATCATGGGGTGTGTCCGAAAGTGACCCAAGAGATAACCTGTCCCAATCAGGTTTTCCCCTCAGAGGAGCACAGAACGAACCAGCACTACAAGTATCCCCCTTAGATAGGCTAGGGGAATGGGGAGGTGTGGCAAACACCTGCAAATCCCCATCCAAGGTCCCCCCACCCTCAGGAGACTGGGGTATGTTGGGTGGCGGCTCAAGTGACATTTTCTCAAACTTCCAATCCAAGTAGTTAAAGAGCTCTTTCAGGTCTTTCTTTAAGAGAATGCGGTCCAGGAGAACAGCCCCTTGAACACTGGAGGCGAGGGCTGTTTCAAGTTGTGCACCCCCAACCCGGTTTGATAAGTTATGGACTGCCCCACTCTCCGATGACCTGTCATTCATTTTCCCCAGATTTAACAACTTGACCCGACAGTCAGGTGGGGATCTGACCCGTGGCTGCCTACAATCGGTCGTCTGCACCGGACTGGCCCCAAACCTACACTGTAGTTTCTCCATTATCTTGGTGTAACTCAACCAAGGCTGGCTTACCGAGACCATGAACAAATACCTCCCTGCCTTACCCACCAAACTCAAACACAGCACATCCTTGCATTGCTGCTCATCCCATCCACCCACCTGGGCATACCGCTCAAACCTCTGGCGAAACAATTGCCAGTCGGACTGGCCATCAAATTGTAACACTTTAACTTCGGGCAATTGATCATTGCCCTCAGAGCTCGAGTGCCCCATACCTCCCAGTTGCCATGAATCAGCCGGGGTGGAACACCTGAAACTTTGCGGTGATGTCTTGGGTAATGCACCTAGAGTGGGTGCAATTGGTGTAAAGGCAGGAAAGGGATCCCTTGCCCCTGCCCTGGGTGTCCGGGCTCCCCCGCTGTCGTGACCTGCAGCGGTCCACATTTGATAAGGGGGTGCCGACTCGGACCTGCATGCCGGGGCGGTGTACATGCTTCATCAGTGTTTGATGCTTGGTATTTCGTAGCATCACCCTGAATAGGTGCTGCATGTGGAGCAAGAGGAGGTGCAGGTGTATACCTCCCCCCGCTAGACACTGCACAGGAATGACCCCCTACTAAACTTGTGGACCGTGTCCCCAGCACTGGAACGTGTCCTTGGGTATATGTCACAGTCTGTGTGAAAGGGGAGGCTATGTTGTACTCCTCCCCCTTTTTATAAAGAGGAGTTGAAGTCAACCCCTCTTGACTATTATGAGTTTGGGTGTGCCCCCCCTGATTGTTAGGGATTTGGGTGTGATCCCCCTGATTAGTAGGAGCTGAGACCTGGTGAATAGGGGCTGGGGTACACTCAGCTTTAGTAACTTCCTGACAGATATTGGCTTGGGTGCACTCCCCTTTATCAACTGGAGCTGGGTTGTGCTCCTCCTGATTATTAGGAGCCGAGACGAGCTCCCCCTGGTGAAAAGGGGCTGGGGTGCACTCCCCCTCACTAATAGAGGCCTTCTGATAAACAGGAGCTGGGGTGTTCCCCCCTTCATCAATATGGGATGAGGTGTACTCCCCCTCACTAATAGGAGTTTTGGTGTCTTCCTGACAACCCTCAGCACCTGCTTCCCCTTCTGAACTGGGTGCCCTGGATTGTATATGCCCAAATGTCAATGACCCCTCCACCCCGATTACACCTTGGTCTGACCCTGGGGGATTTTCATTAGATTGGGTATGTGTAATTGAAACTGACCCCTGTAATACCTGGGTCTCGGGGAATCAGCTTGCTGTAGCGCCCCCGGGCTATAATCAGGCGATGGTTGGTTCCCCGGAAGTTGAATTATGCCCCCATCCCGTCCGGGCTGATCATTAAGTTGTGGTAGGTCATGTTTAGTTGCTGTACTGGCTTGATCCTCCCCAGGGGTATCTTCTTTGATCTGCGTCTGCGTAGGATAGGCCGTCGATACTTGACTGGCCCCAAACCTACGCTGCAACTCGTCCATTATCTCAATAAAACCCAACAGCTTTCGACCGGATCTCATTGCAATAAAGAAATACTCCCTTGCCCTGCCTACCAGATACCAACAGAGGTGCTCAATGCGACCTCGTTCGTCCCACCCATACCTTTGAGCGTAACTCTCAAATCTTTGACGAAAAGACTGCCAATCTGACTGGCCATCAAACCGCAGTGCTTTAGGTGACCTAACACTCTTTCCACCCTGATAGCCATATCCCCAATCAACTTTCTGCAAGTCAGACATGGTAGAATGCATAGGGCTTGACTGCTGTGTCTGGGGTGATACCTCTGGCCTACCCGTGTGACCTTTTGGTGTCTGCTTTTGAACCGTAGGTGTCACCCCGAGGAATCGGAAAGGGGGGAATTGGAAAGGGGCACTGTAACTGTTACCCCAGTGTTACGTGTTTGATATTGTAATGCATCTCCTTTGCCAGCCCCCGCCATTTTAGTGAGGGGGGCTTTACGGGTATATCCCCCCGGAGAAGATCCTGATGCTTGATGACCCCCCAATACTCTAGCAGGTGGTGGCCCCAGCTGTGTAGCATATCCCCCAGCAGGGGTTACCTTTGATGCAACAGGGTGAACTTTGGTGGGCCTGTCCCCTCCTGTGTTGGGAGGGGCTGACTTGTGTCCCCCCTGGCTAGGCGGTGTCACAGGGTACTCAACTTGATAACCTTTAGGTGGAATGCTCAAGTCTGTCGTCTGTGAACGAGACAAGCGAGTGCATCCCTGAATAGTCGCTACAGTTGATGTAGTAGCGAACCTCCAATCAGCATCAAGGGATGAGGTGCACCCATCCTGATGGTACCCCGGGGTACTGTCGCAGTGTGTGGTTTGCATTCTAGGTACAGAGGCACAATTTGCCTTGGGTAGCGTGTTATTATACCCCGCTTGACTGTGATATGTCGGGGTAAATCCCCCTTGGGTGTTGGGAAGAGGCGAATACCCCTCATGATAACAAGCTTGAGCATCATCTGGGTAGCCGAACTGTGACCCAGGTCTTGCTACAGGGGGTTTAGGATTATACACACCTTGACTGGAAGGCGCAGAGATGAACCCTCCCTGATCAATAGGGGCTGAGGTGCACCCCCCTGACCAATACCCAGAGGAGCATAAATGTACCCTCCTTGACCAATGGGGGCTGAGGTGTATCCCCCATGATCAGTGGTGGCCGAGATGTACACCTCCTGATTAATGATGTACCCTCCTTGACCGATGGGGGCAGAGGTGTATCCCCTCTGATCAACGGGGGCTGAGGTGTACCCCCCCTGACCCATTGGGACCGGGATATGCCCCCTCTGATCGATACAGAGAGGGGCTGGCGTGTACCCCCCTGGACTAATGGGGGCCGAGATGTACTCCCCCTGATTAATGGGGCTTGAGGCGTTCCACCCCTGACCAATTTGGGCCGAGGTGTGCCCCCCATGATACATGGAGGCAGACATGTACCCTCTGTGATCAATGGTGGTTTGAGTGTACTGACCCTGATTTAAAGGAACTGGGGTGAGTTCCCCTGCATTAACAAATTGTTGATCAGATGCTGTATAAACTTGATTCTTCTGGGATGCCAAATAATACTTAGGGGCATCCCCCTCTCCCCCATGTCTTAAGTCCACCGGTTTATTGTTCAAATTATCCACCGGAGCCGGTGGACCACCCCCATCCACTGTAAGTAGCCCCGGTGGTAAAAAGGAAGCTTGGCCACCATAATTTCCACCCAAGATGTCAGCCTCCCCCGAGCTAGAATGCGAGCAGTGCTCCAGCTCATATTGCCTCAATGATGGAGAGGTACAATTCACCTCCTTAGTGTCCTCTCCATCAAAGTCTAACCAACAGGGGTCAAGAGAACTTAATGGAAGCTCGGAGTTTATCAAAAAGTGTATATAGTACATCGCTTCTCTTTCGCTTTGCGACTCAATCATTCTGAAAAATGCAAACCGAGTGATGTTACCAAATTCCCTTCTGAAAAATGCAAGGCGCTTGACCAGCTTTGCCCCAAGACCCGGAATCATACTCCGGATGTTCTCAATTTCCATGAAATTGATGCGAATCATTTCCTTTGGAGGATGATTCACCCCTGTAACTCCGACATTAAAGCTATTTTCAGTCATTACTGTCTAGTAGAACAGTGGCACTTCAATAAATTCACCAGGACAAAATATTGAAACAGAGTAACAGTCACAAATTTTTATTATTTAATAAAATTACAACAACCTAAAAATCACTGAACACAAATCTGAAACAGATTGGAAAGGGTAATTAGCACCCAGCAAAAAGAAGTTCCTTTTCTGCCAGGTACTGTCTTTAAAATATTATCTTGAGATTTATTTGTTTACAAAACAACTCAAAATATTACTTCCTGATATATTTTTACCAGGACACCGCTTTAACAAGCGACTTCCGGTTCGGCAAAATGCGAAACGGATTCAAAGTCCCGAAAATCTAAATGTAGTCAGAAAACCCTAAAATATAATTCCCAATATAATAAAGATTACAATGAAATAAGGCAGTCGATAGACGGCCTAGCTAAAATCTAATCTGACCGGCACTTCAGCAGCAGAGATCCGACGTGCGGACACCTGCCGAACAGATTCAATCTTGAAATTAAGTCTCGGGATAAATTGGATATCCCAAGCAAAACAGGCCCTTTGTAAAGCCTATTTATGATATCTCGAGCCGATATTTATACCGGCTCAAGAAAACTTGAGAAGTCAAAAGGATGGTCGGGACAATCAAATATGGCCGCGCGTCGCAACCACGTGTGACGGAGTTCTCCACCCAATTCTTAAAAATTAGGTATCCTGGCGTGGAATCAGGTCACGCTGACACCATTATAGTATATGACAGTGGTCTACTATCGTGGCACAATCCTTAAATACAGTATACAATAGCAACAGGCGATAATAATAATAATATCAAAAAGTCAATGGAAATCAATGCTGTCTGGTTGAATCTCGTGGTCGAAGTGCGCTGCATGACCGTGTTAATTACACAGGTCCCCGGATGTTACGACCGGGGACCACTAAACAGCTTCATGACCTAATTACATTTGTTGCATATGTTACTATATATAGTATCAAATTTGCCTTGATTTTCGGTGATATGTAGAGATTATTATACGGGACAGGTGTGCCTAAAGGCGATATTGGCACAATTGATGAGATATTGGCCCGAGGGCTTTAGCCCGATGGCTAATTGAACCAAGTGTGCCAATATCGCCTTAAGGCACACTTGTCCCATATATTCGGCCTGTGTGACCTGACCTTTAGTTATGTGCACATTGATTTCATATGATATTATCCAAAAGTTTATGAAACCAACGGGGTTTAAGAAATGAAGAGGGTTAAAAATTTTTATTTTTTTTCCCCCTTTTTGACCTTTACAGTTATGATCCAAAATTTAGATTTCATATTGATAATTATCCAAAAGTTTAATGAAAATCCAACAAGGGGTTTAAGAGATGAAGAGTGGTCAAAATTTATTACTTTCATGCCCTTGTGACATTGATCTTTGACATTATGATCCGAAATTGTAAAATTAACAACTAGACTTCATACTGATGCATCCTTGAAAGTTTGATGAAAATCCAACAAAGGCTGTGGACATTACAAAGTAGACAGGCGGACAGAACAACAGGCAGACGGTAAGGATAGGGATATCTCCGAAGGGAGACATAATAATGGTGTCCGTTGACACATTGCATATCAAGTAATCCTTTTTGTCAATACACGTGACTTAAGTCGTAAAATTGTGAATTTTTCAAACGTTTAGGGAAGCAAATAGACATAGAAATTTATAAATAATACAACATTTATATACAGATGCAACGTTCTAGTTTATTTCATCAACTAGATAAATCGTGTCAGCTCAGTATAAATATGAAAATATCCCAAACAAAAACCTCATGTAAAGCAAAAAAAACAAAACTTTTTATTATTGTAGCCAGTGTAAGTGTTTGCTGTAAATAGTAGTTACTCATTTCAAATGAACAGGGAAGAACGAAGAGGCCAATCTATTTTAATAAAGTGGAAATAGTGTATATTACTTAAATAACTAAATGAATATTAATATAATAATGAGTTTGTTACCTGTTTTGTAACCAATTTAATCGATAAACTAACCGTTTTAAAGGGAGACAATTTAGCCGATAAGCTAATGAAACTGAAAAGATTTCTGGGGATGGACATGCGGACAGACGGACCGGCAGATGGTAAGGGAGAAATATGTCTCCCCCCGAAGGGAGACATGGTAATGATATCATTATACAGGTGCCTGTTGACACATCGCAATTCAAGTAAACCTGGTGAGAGGATTTGCCCGTGAGTCAACAACGTATGCTGTTGGTTTCAACGAATCAAGTTGGCTGTTTTATATGCACCATAATAGTCATATTCGACTCTCATTGAGTCTACTAGCTGGGACGGCTCAACCCGAGTTTCATAGATGAACATATAGTGGTAAATGATGAGAATAGCTTGATCTATGCTTTTATCTAATAATGAAACTTTTCACCAATAGATCAAGATGTCATTGAAGATTGTATTACTACTGCTTATATCCGCATGCGTCGAGGTAACATCACATATAGAATGCAATAGTGCAGAAACAAATGACCCGTGCAGCTGCCAGGTATCAGTGCTGTTCATTAAAGTTTACGACACTGTTACACAAGGTAAGCTAACCTGTTTAGTAAAATGTCTTGTAGCATCGACTTTAGATATCAGAACCGTAGTTACTACGGACCTTTATATTATCAACCCTATTTTATCCTTGTTTATATTTTGCAATAACATCATGGTTTTGACAATGTTTAGGAAAAAATATCTGCAATACCAAACTCATAGCTGTGATTAGCTCAACTAATTGTGCGCCAGGGCTTTTTACTATATACGACGACCGCCCTCCGTAAAGGCAGACATCTATGTAATATCATTTTATAAAATCGGTTGGTCTAGCAGTCGAAATATTGAGGCTAAGCTGTAATATGAATGTCTATGATGTATTTATTTGACGTTTTTCGGTGGTTTATCGAAATATAACGGTGGATTATATCCAGATAAACTCACTGTTCACTCAGTGAAATTATCAATATCTTTTACCGGATTAACATCAAAAAGTAAACCGAGCGTAAAGAATGTTGGAAACCATACGTCGTGACTCGTTGAAATGACGTCATAAATGTTTTTCTTTCTGATGACGTTTCCCGCGATTTTCAACATTTTATTGAAACAAACTCAACAAAAATAGAGTTTTAAACAGAAAATAAACAGAAAAATCAGGCGCGTAGGAAGGATATGGTATATGTGGATTCACTAAATGGGCGAGGGGTCTGGGCGCCTACTTGGACCTCAGCGGGTACAGGACAGAGCCTTGAAATGGGACCCTGGGGGCGAAGCCCACGGTAAAAATATGATTTTGGGGAACTTAAGAAAATTTAAAGCTGTTAAGAAAAATTTAAAGCTATTAAAGTACTATATGATTTATGACTAGGCCCCCAGTGGGTCAATGGTAGGGGACAGGGGTTCAAGTCCCACGCCGAAAAAATGGTTTTGGGGAATTTAAACAAGACTTTAAAGCTATTTTAAGTACTACACATGTATATGCTATCTTTGAAAAAGGAAAAGCATACTTTGCCAACTTTTATGAAGAAGATTTTACTTAGAGCAATCCCAACAGCTAGATGAAGTTCATTTATGTCTGCTCTCAGTGTCTTTCTGCAATTTGACATACGTAAGAGTTGCCTCCATTTGTTAATCTATCGAGAGCTCTACTATACCCAGAAAATATACGATGGATATATGAATCTAATGTTAAGGTCTTAATTGAATCTAGAATTTAAATTAATCTAGATATGGGACAAAATATTGCTCCAGTCTAGATTTCAAACAATAAAATTAATGTTAAAAACATTTATCTCTGAAAATAATGTGGATTCACCTGCGTACCTGCGTATAGGTAGCTACGGGCCTGAAAATTGTTGATATCGATGTCATATCACGATAATTTCACTCGTGCACACAAAAAGTATTTATTTTCACTCGTGGCTGCGCCACTCGTGAAAATATCACTATTGGTGCCCACTCGGTGAAATTATATCGTGATCTTACATCGAAACCAACAATCATCCTCTATAAAGTAAGTCATAACTTTATATGCATAATCTATAATTATTAAAAACATGGTTAGTTTTCTTGCATTTTTCTTGATATGTTATTCATTTATTTACATTGAATGCATACTGATATTTATTACCACTGTGTCCATTATGCTATTATGTATAGATGTATGAAATGTTTATTTGTATAGGCTGGAGGCCTGAATCATAATAAACGGTTTTAATATTTAATTTGATGATTTATGCCCGCTAATCTAACAAAATTCAATGAAAAGTTGTTATGATAAAACTTACTAATATCTTTATCACAACTGGTTACATATACATATTATATAGCATTGTCATCCCTATTGTAAATGTTTTTAGGATCTGCTATCGCCTTCTTCAACAGTACACTTCAACCGTCCCTAACATCACCTTGTCCCGCCTTCAACATCACAAACAGCCAGTTTACATTGCTCTTAGATCTTCGAAATCCATGTGTAAGTTCAGCATTTTAACTTCTAGAAATATATGGTCTTTTTAACACATTTCATGCTAAACCATGTTAATTTCTTTCATGTAAAACCTTGACAGTCAACGTACACGGCGGGTGTTGATTTGCATCGAGACATTTATTACAACTACCATAAAAGCTGTTCACTGGATTTATGTGCTTAAAATAGTGACGATATTTTGTAAAATGAGTTTGTTTTTTGACAGATTTGACAAACATTTTGTGATTTTTTTTATTATCACCACGAATTTACGCTCTTGGTACAACATTTTGTACCCGAAATCCTAAGATTTATATTTATATTTGTAGGGTCAGGATTTCTTCCTCGCAAGAATTATGCAACCGGATTTACTCCTTGTTTCCTCTAAGTCTGAATAATTTTACACAAATTACCGTATTTTTTATTCAGTTTCAGACGCCAGAAAAAGCATGTAGTATAAACTGCCAGGTATATATTATACTATTTAAAAAATCTCTTCAGTGTATATGTGAGATGATGCTTAACTTAGTTAGAAAGTGTGGTCTCTCTCGCTTTACTGTTAAAAATGATTTGCTATTTAGTCCCTGCCTCGCTCTTGTAATTATCATATATTGGGGTTAATAATGTGGTAAGCACTTGCTGGCCCAACCATCTACCTGCTATGTTTAAACTAGTCTACCTGTACATCATTGCGCCAAGACACAAACTCCGTTTCAGTCATTTTGAACTTATCTCCAGTTTAAGATGAGGTTCTGTGGAAAAAGTATAAATAGTCACATGGTATCTGATGAAAGTAAATATTTAGTTCACGTCGAATTTGTCAAGACTTGTAAGCTGATGGATCTAACTATTTTGGTGAAGCAGGTGAACTGAGCATAGCTTTTATTGTTTCTTTAATATGAGCCTTTTAATACAAGTATATGTACAAGTAACCGTTTCAATCAGTTTTGATTCACAATTTGTCAAAAAATGCATTTTGTTGATAACCCTGTTATTGGATTAAAGGGACTGTATATTAAAGACTTTTTAGTCTAAATGTTAGTACTTATCTAAGATTTTGAATATTCCAAACTATTCCTTATGTAGACGCTGTTATAAAGAAAGTAATTGCTTTTTCTTTTAGGGGTCTACCAAAGAAGTGCATTTAATAGTTATACAAGTGGACGAAAATCCGCCAGAGTTTCAAAATTCAACCTATACAACAAACATACTGGAGGTATATTCCCTGTTCCATTCTTTAAACAATTAATACATATTTTGTGTTTTAATCAAGGATAAACAATGCTAAAGGTGCCTTTATGAATAAGATTATACATGTAATTAGGTTGAGTGTTGACGTCATTGTTACGACTATGATTAAGGGCATGGTAGCAACTGAGATATGAGAGTGTGGGTCAAGTTTGAATCATTCCTGTGAAAATCTCTTAATGCTTGCCCTTCTGTTGTTGTGAAAAAACTACCGAGGTATAAGCAAAGAAATCCAAAGATCCACACTTACTATACCACAAATAGTAAATAAATCTTCTGAAACTCTCAGGAGTTAGTAGAAAAATTACATAGATCTGCCGAAACATCGAACGTTTTCGTTGTGGCAACACATAAAAAAATTAATTTACATTATGGAAAGTCATTACAGACTTTACAAAGTGAATCCAATCAACAAGATAACTTGTACATAACAGAGCTGGTTGTGAGGAACAAAATTCTGATCTGGTTTTCTCTCTCTTCTATTTACAGAGTGCAGATGTTGGAGCATTAGTTTTCAATTTCAGCAAAAAAGGAAACGAGCCCATTGATATTGATTGTCCAAAAGATAAATCAATAAGCTATGAAGTCTCCGAGGTATTATTTAACTCTGCAGATTATTGAAAGTAGCATGTTTTACCATAGTCGGTTACGTCGTGTATGTTTCAGCAGTCAGAATAAATATACCTTTATGGTTTAAACTGTGGTGCATTAAGCTTCTAATAACATCTTTGTTGCCATATTGTGTGATGTGGTGTGATCCCCGGTGCGATTTCAATTTTACTTGCTTTGGAAAGCAGTATTGCGTAGAACTAAGTGCAGGAATAACTTTTATTTGTGAATGTTCAACATTGTCTTAACATTTTAACAGTTGCACATCGTGAGCTTTGTTTGTCACAAACTGACATTACTTGTTCGTTTAGGCCAGTGGCAGAAGCGGATATTTCCGATTCAGGTCTGCATCATCGGGAGAACTTGTCTTAAAAGAGACTGTGGACTATGAACAGTTTGATCTATTCAACCTGACAATTGGCGTCAAAACTGTTGTTCAAGGGGTAAGATTTAATACAACACTTCATATTATAACAGTAGTGTAATAAATATGCTAATAAGCCAAATCACTTATATCACTGAGCGCTGTAAAAAATAAAAACAAACATCAAATAAAATTTTGTAAATGATTATCTCAGAATAAACGGTGAAAGGCTTGGCATCGTGAGTTAGGTGGTGATACGGGGATTTCCTGGCACGGTAATGCTGTACTGCAGTAGTCTAGATCTACTATCTAATCACAGTGCCTAGAAATACCTTGTCTAGAAATTAAATGAAAGTAATATTCCACCAACCAGATCATGCATATCTGATCATTAGAATATTCCATCCAACAACAACTACAGTCACATTAATCAGAATGAGCACAGGCAAACATCCAACATCCTTCACTCAAATTCCAAAGAGAATCATGTTCTGTGCAATACTTTTCCAACACAATCTGACACAGCAAAATTAATGTCAGCAACGATTCTAGAGCCAGTCTTCATCATTATGAATGGCTTTCTTTTCTCAGCAGATTCAAATATTCTACTGGCATATTAGTTTATAAAGCTCTTCATAATTTGACACCTTCATATATCGAAGATCTCAGTATATTCTCAAATAATACAGCCTATGAATTGCGGTCAAAATCCAGGAAGGATATCACACACAAAACACCTAACACAAATTATCTCAAGAAGACATTTAGTTACTCTAGTATGGAAATTTGGAACCAAATACCTGTTGATACAAGACTTTTATCAAATGTCAGTGCGTTCAAATATAGCTTAAAAGCATTTCTGCTTAAGACTGAAAAATTGTAAATACTTTTTATGCCCCCCACAAAGTGGGGTGCATATAGCGTTGCACTTGTCCGTCCGTCCGTCAGTCCGTCAGTCCGTCCGTCCGTCCGTCCGTACGTCCCGAAATCTTGTGAACGCAACTCCTCTTAAACCGGATGGCAGATTTTGCTTAAACTTCCAGGGATGAACAACTTAATTGTAGATGGTAGTAAAGGAAGGAATTTTCCGGCGACCAAATTTAACAGATTATGGCCCTTTTGTTGATTTTTTTCACTTATATCTTGTGAACGCAACTCCTCTTAAACCGGATGGCAGATTTTGCTTAAACTTCCAGGGATGAACAACTTAAGTGTAGATGGTAGTAAAGAAAGGATTTTTGCTGCGACCAAATTTAACAGATTATGGCCCTTTGTTGATTTTTTCACTATATACTATGTAGAAATTTTGTGAACGCACTCCTCTTAAACCGGATGGCAGATTTTGCTTAAACTTCCAGGGATGAACAACCTTAAGTGAGATGGCGTAAAGGAAGGAATTTTTGCTGCGGCCAAATTTAACAGATTATGGCCCTTTGTTGATTTTTCACTATATACCATATAGAAATTTTGTGAACGCACTCCTCTTAAACTGGTTGGCAGATTTTGCTTAAACTTCCAGGGATGAACACTTAATGTGTAGATGGTAGTAAAGGAAGGAATTTTTGTTACGACCAAATTTAACAGAATTATGGCCCTTTGTTAAGTTTTTCACTATATACCATATAGAAATATTGTGAACGCAATCTTTAAACCGGATGGCAGTTTTGCTTAAACTTCCAGGGATGAACGCTTTAATGTGTAGTGGTAGTAAAGGAAGAAATTTTTGTTGCGACCAAATTTAACGAATTATGGCCCTTTGTTGATTTTTTTCACTATATACATATAAATTTGTTGCGACCAAATTTACGTTATGGCCCTTTGTTGATTTTTCACTATTACCATATAAATAATTGAACTTAATTTTACTTTGTAATTTATTTCATGTAATAAGGTTACCTGTAGATCTTTTGGTATATGTACAGAAATGAAAGTGGAATGAAAAGTTCCCTCTTACTCGTTGCTTGCTCTTGTTTGGCCTCCCGGGCCCGCCTTTGCATATATATTAATATTTGTTATGTCTTAATGAGTTACCTTCTGAAAATAAAGAGATTATTATTATCATTATTATATCTGGTGTTCAGCGCTTCCATACATGGTGAAACGTTTATATGTAAATAATCTTCAACGAAAACAGCTTCACCAAAATACAGTGTCTTAAAATGCACTGACAGTGACAGTTCCAGTTCCTATGTATTAAGCGCTCTACAAACTCATACAGTGTACATATAATTATAGTGACGTCATGACACAAAATTTATCATGAACTGGTAATTCTTGCACTGGTCATCGTCGTTAATACAATAGGCAATGCTGTTTCGTCTTATGTTTTAATCCATTTAATTGTATGTCATGTTATAAACGGAATCTTTCATTTGTGTCGTATCAAATTTATTACACTCGTCATCTCAAAACGATAAAAACTCGACAGAGAGCCTCATTTTTATCGTTTTTAGATGACTAATTCAATAAATTAAATAAAACACGAACACTCATGGAACTTTTTTGTTAGTATCGTAAGTTTCGAAAATCAAAGTAGATCTATGTGTTTTCGCAATTGTGTTATAGTGTACAAACTGCGCAGTTAGCTGTTTTGGGTTGTACCCAAGCTGGACATTGACCGCGTATCGTTATTTTTTGTCTTTTCTCAATTAATGTGCAGTTTGAATCTTTTTATCTTTTATGTAAACTAATTTAGGATTTTAAATAAAAAATGACATTTACAAATGTATACGTGTACTGTCTACTTTTACAGTTCAGGCATGTACTTCTGTTGACATCATTTTGACTTCTTTTTCTGAAGAAATTGTTAGACTCTTCAAGTTCGCCTTTTTTGCAGGGACCTGGACGAAACGGCTCTACAAATATCATCGTAAACATAATAGATGCTGATGATCATGACCCAGCTTTTGATCACTTAGAATACAGTCTGAACGTCACCGAAGAGGTTCGTGAACTGAAATTCTGCGATATGCTATAGGGATATGCCTTATATATTGTTAATAAATACCACACAGATCACTCTACATTATCGTCAATAATGGTCGTAACATTTCCTGAATCTACACTGGGTTTACTAGTAACGTTGCAACCAACTACAATGGTAAATTAATTTGGTTGCGCTGCTTTTAGGTTGCAGATGTATCGATATGCCACACTGGTAGATTTAGTAACATTGTTTAACTATACATGTATTTTGTAATAACATTTTCATAGGCTACACTGGTAAATGTGGCGGGTTCACTATTTCAATCTTACTATACTTTATGACATAGTCACCTGCCAAAGACGGAATAAACTACAGGACTTGTCTGTTTAAATATTTTGTATCAATACTTCGTGAAAAAGGGGAATGAATATGTCTTGTTATTTTCTTTATCCCGAGATGTACCAAGCAGTAATGATCTAAATTTTATTTGCAGACGATACCGACAACGCCATTGTTAGGATCACCTCCAGTCAGAGGATACGACATGGACAAAGGCATCAACCAGACCATACTGTATTCATTCTCAGGTATAATATTTGAACTAAATGATGAGCTGTTTTGTACGATATTGGGCATTTTACTTTATTGCCTTAACCTGTGCTTTATTTTGTATATGATAGACATACAACTGTTTGCTTTTTTGTTCGTTTGGACAATAGCGGAATTATAGCAAACTGCATGTTGAACTTACATTGTTATTTTGACCGTGCCACTGAGTGACTGTCTAGGTATTTTCCTTTTATTTATTTATTTTAACGTCTAGAGTGTTGATACTGTAAACAAGATAAGTAGTTAAACAGCGATGTGATTCAGCATATTATTAATAAAATTTGCACATGTTAATATTGTTTTACAGATAACAAAAACACGTCAGACTTTCTCAAAATAAACACGGAAGACGGCACATTTTCTGTTGTCAAGATAATCGACAGGGAAAATAGGTCGTCATATGAAATGCTACTGTGGGTATGTTAACATTGCACTTCACAAAAACGTTAACAAAAACCGGTAAAATCTTTCTATATGTATTTTAATTACATTAATGCGTTTTCATCTGTCTCTGTACCCGCACATGTTGAGAAACCTCGTCCAAGATAGTCCTGTTTAGGAATTGAACAGATTAAAAGCACCAACAAAAAACGTTGAAACTATTCACCTCTCTATACTGAAAAAATAATCGTACATATTTTAGATCAAGGTCTTAAGATATCTTCAGTGTTTCTGCTTTATGTGTATTATGAGAAAAGCTTTTTTTACTTTTACACTTCCAGTGTTACCAATCCGACAAACACGACAAAAGAGCTTTTGCAACATTGTTCGTCCACGTCTTAGATATAAACGATCATCCCGCCATTTTTTCTCCCGAGGTGTATGACGTCACATTGGTGGAGAACGCTGTGGGATACGTTACCACCGTCACTGCAACGGATAAAGACATAGTAGGAGAACTGCATTCGTGCAAATATATATATCACTTTATAGTGGCTAGCATTCAAAAGAAATCAATGAGTTTGTTTAAAATGGAATTATCGTAACGTGTCATTATAAATATTTGTTCAACCTGTAGAATATGGCAAATTTTGAAAAAATAAACGCGTCATTAAGCCATATAATTATCATTAAGTTTAAAAGCAGCCAAAAAAATGAATTAAAAAAATTGAAGTGTTTGCAACAGCCTCCGTGTAGTATAGTCGAGTTTTCCCTAAACAAAAGACTGTAGTACAAGCGATTATGATCAAATATATATTATACAATGTAAGGGTTGATTAAAAATGAGTCTAAGAATCAGTAAAAACAAACATTGTTTATATCGTTTAAGTAATTCAATTTGTAAGGTTTCTTAAAAAGTTATTTTGGTTTTACAGTAAAGAATTTTAGAGTCATAAATTACACTAAGCTATGTTGTTATCAATGATTTTACCACGAAAATCATTTAATTCCTTTCCTGTTTCTATCAGGGTGAAAATGCTATTATCATTTATGAATTGGTAAATATTACGGAGACGTTGACAGTTGATGAAAACAGTGGTGAAGTTAGAGTAAAAACTCCAGCGGATTTAGACAGGGAGGAATCGCCGTTTCTTACATTCTTGGTATGTACATTCTTTGAATATCGGCATACATGCAACATCGTTAAAAGGGTAATATAGAAAATAGATATGAAATTGACAAGAAATGCTCACAAATGTGTACATGGGGACAGTAATGTGAAGAACAAATCATGAACTTCATCTGATGCCTTCCTCTTTAGTAAAGAATTCATAACAATTTATTTATACTCATTTTCTTTTTTTTTTTCATGGGACTTTGAAGTACAAGTATTTAAAACGTTTCTGTAGGTATTAGCAAAGGATAAGGAAGACAACTATTCAGCAAACACTGCAACAGTTACTATCACACTACAAGATGTAAATGACAACAGCCCTGAATTTCAAAAAGAAATCTTCGTTTTTCATATCAACTCTACAAAGGACAACGACACTGTAGGGCAGGTAGAAAACCTTTTACAGTAAACCTCGGTTATAAGGAACAGCTTGGGACATCAGAAAATTGTTCCTTATAACCGAGGTACCTTATATCCGTATAGCGAACTAGTTCCTTGTAACCGAGGTTTGTATAGCGAACACAATTTTTATAGCGAACATTATTTTACTGAACATCGGGCCGAACATGAATTTTTAGTGAGAAAGTTGCGAGTCTAGTACCGGTCCTTTCCTTTCCAGCTCGACAGCATGATGTTAAAAGGAATAGAATAAATACTAAAATAAAATATAATTACATATGCATGTTCATTTTTTTTTGCACACATTGTCATGTACAAGAAAAATATCGCAGATTCAAATCTATTCAAATTTACATATGGAATCTACACCGGCGTAACATAATGTCTGTACATGAGTGCTTATGACTTCTTGAAGTAATCTAGGATACTCGTTTGAGATTGTTGAGAGTGAATAATTTTGACCAAATATTTAAGATTTAACATAAAATACTTAGATTTTAAACTTTTTGATAGTATTATATTTTGTTCTTTTTTATCGTATCCGTGAATTAACAAACTAAACATTATAGAAATGAAATAATTTATTCAAGTAGGCTAACATGAACGCGCATGAAAGTGCCGACGTTACTCTGACGTCATCAGCGTTCCGATTTTTAATAATTTTATTCTTTTATGTCTGTTCGCTAAAACCGAGGTGTTTTCCATTGAATTTTGTACTCTGGGACTGCAAAATTTGTTCCTTATAACCGAGTGTTCCTTATAACCGAGTTCCCTATAACCGAGGATTTTTACATTGAATAAGGAAGGATTTAGATCGGGGATTTGAAAACTGTTCCTTATAACCGAGTGTTCCTTATATCCGAGTTCCTTATAACCGAGGTTTACTGTAACTGTATTTTTAATTCAAACAATTCAAGGAGATAAATGCAGCAGGCAAAGTACCTCCCCACTGATCATTACTGGTTGGCGTGCGTCTGAACGTAACCTAAGTAGACCACACTATTGAGATGATCTGGGTTTGTTAATCGTTAATAAATAAAAGAAAGTATATACATGTAAGTAAAATGTAACTCACAGCTAATCAGTTAGCTATGGTTTAAATCAAAGCTTTTATAACACCAGTTGTAACAATACATACCTAGTTGTGTAACTTTTTTATATCCTAATGAAAACATGTTATTGTTCCATTTAAGATGGAACATATTATTTTAGTCATGTCCTTTCTTTCAATCTAAGATGACCATTGTTTTATTTAAAAGGTCAACGCTAAAGACGCAGATGAAGCAGGTTCTCCAAATGCTAATGTATCATACGAGTTATATCAAGCGCCTGCAACATTACCTTTTGACATTAAAGCAGGAACTATATATATAAAAGGACAGTTTGATCTACAGACAGATTATAAATTCCTGGTCAGGGCGTGCGATAATCCAGTAGAAGACAGTGACAGGTAGGACTGTATTATGTACAATGTTTGACTTGCAGAACGCTTTCACCAAATATTACTGACATTCCGTGTTTTAAATACCAATTTATTTGATTCAGCTAAATTAGAATGGTTGATCTAATTATAGGACTTATTCAAAGAAAGATCTGTGACTTGTGAATTCCAAAGTTGCTATTAATTGTTTATGTAAATATCTTTAATTGTAAAGTTTGTACCGCATGTATTGATAGATAATTTATTTGAAATATTGACTATTGTTTGTAGGCGATGCAGTTTAGTGAGTGTAGTCGTTTTGTATGGTAACAATATTACATTTGTATCAGACGAAATAATTATGGAGGTTCCAGAAAACGTTCCAACAGGAACACTATTCGGAAGCATGTTGCCTGTAAGTTTGTCCTATACAATCATTCTAGAACTTTTGTTGACCATATTCGGGCACATTGGAAGTCGATACAAATTGTTTGAACTCTTTTATCTTTACTTGATACATAGAGACTGCGGATGTTGCGAATGGGGATTAAGAATTAGAACTGATTTATGTTGGTGGTATAAATAAACACGACAGGATAAAGGAACTGCATTGAAATGAAATATTGTAGACTTTCTTTATTCACGGTGAACACTCACGTGATCGTAATACGTCATTTTGATCACTTTGTTTGGCCCCAACCGCAACTTTCTTTTCTGTAGGATTAGCTTTGTTACAAACTGAATGTTTTATCGTTTTCTGAGGCACTGAGTTGACCTGAAATGTGTTTATTTGCAGTGAAATGACAACGGAGTAAGTTTCGTCGTGAATACACGTAAAAGTGGATTACTCCAAATACACTATCGAAATTGAAATATTCTTTGCGGACAAACCGTTGAATTCAGGCATTGTTGCAAAGGTTTTCCAAAATGTTTACAAAAGAGCGTTTATTTTCAAGAAAACTATTATCAACCGGGGACAGAGTACTGTTTTCCCCTTTGCGCTCACTTGAAGATTTCAGTCGAAGACTTTTGTGTATAAAATATTCTTTGCGGACGAACAAAATGACGTATTACGATCACGTGATTGTTCACCGTGAATAAAGAAAGTCTACAATATTTCATTTCAATGCAGTTCCTTTATCCTGTCATAATTTTGTTTTGAATTAACTGTTTTGTGTTCTGTTGTATTTTTCGTTCTTTACAGACAACCTAATCTCATGGTCGTCAGTTTACGTTCATCTGTGTGTATCTGATAATGTTTCGTTCATTTTCACTTTAAAACATCAAACAAACTCAGAGAGTCGCGTATATAAAATAACTTTGTGACTGTTATATTCAGCAACAGCTGTTGTTTTCTAAATCGAGTAGTAATACCGAGATGGTTAAATGTATACGAAGAAAACTTAATGATTACCTAAATTTCTTCTTTCTTTTGTATCAGGTGACTGGTGACAAATATGTGTGCTCGACAGAGGACTTTGACGTTGACATGCAGAGGTAAATATTTTATAAATGTAATGGGTTAGCTTTCATGCAAACGGATTAACAGTATCTTGGTTTCACTAATAAAATCTAAACTAAGCGTTGTTAATTATTTTCATTAGCTTTAGGTGAATTTTTCAGTGGCATGATGATGACGAAGGTGGAGTTAGACAGGGAGACAAATGATACATACAACATTATCGTCGAAGTCTTCAAATATAATGAGGTGAATTTTTAAATTAGATGACTAAGTAATATACTTAACGATGTTAAGCGCAAGTCAGTCCTGTCAGCTTACGTGTGCCGGCTATTTCCTTCGCTATATTCCATAATTGTCATTTCAATATTTTTTTCTGGTACTAAATATTAAACTTTTGCTTACTCTAACTTCATGAAGCGGATCGTTGGTGGTTATCTAGTGGTTAATGCGCTGGACATTTAATCCAGAGATCGCAGGTTTGACCCCCTTTCCTCCACTAAAATAACTAATTGTGTTTCGGATAAGACGTAAAACCGAGGTCCGATGTATCGGCAGGTTAAAGAACAAGGGGTCGGGATAAATTCATTTCTGGCAACAAATCCATATTTATTTATACAGTAGCGCTTTACCTTTCTTTTTTTCTTTTATAACAGCACTGTAAATATTTACATGACCTACATACATGTTGGATAAATGAAAAATTGAATTGTGTTTCTGGTTGGTATTTCAGCCTAGAGGTAACATATCACTTACGATATTTGTACTTGATGTCAACGATAATGCTCCAACATTCACACAAGAGGAATACTTCTTTAACATCGCTGAACCCCTCGACAAAAACACTCCGCTCGGCACCTTGACGGTATGACCATATACTTACTTCATGCTTATAGATTCTTATAACACATATATGATCAAAACAGATTTATGCATTCTTTTCTAGTAGGAACTGACTGTTTCAATACTCTGTGTGTGGATTACTTTGAAGTGGCTTTGGAGGTTGCAAAGTCGGTTAAGAGGCCGAATAGCGATGACATAAGGTCAATGCGGGTTTAAGCTTGGCCAGAGCTATAGCATTAAATGGTCATAATATCATTTAGTAACCATTTAGATATCATCTGTTTAAACCTTTTTGCCCGTTTCTAGTATAAGTTAAATGAATGAATGTAATCTAATGAGTTAAGCTGAGGTTTATATGTCTACGTTGAGGAGAGAGTGCGCGTACAAAACAAACATTACAAAAAAATATGTTTAATCTTTAAAAATATTCACACTTTTCATCTTCCAGGCAACAGATGAAGATTTCGCGGGAAATGCAAACCTGACTTTCAGCTTTCAACATTCGTAAGTCATCTGCATATTTTAAGAGAGTTATCTTGTACACATTTTTGTAAGCTTGGAATTCTGTATCTAGTTTTTTATTGTCGATGTGTATGTCTTGCTTATAAATCGTGTATGCTTTTCAGTCCAGTACTTACACAAAATGTATCCATTTTGACGTCTGTTAAGTATGTGCAACAGTCAAGAAGTTTCTTATTTGAACAAATCGTCCATTTACTCTAGACTTGCAGGGTTCATTTTTGAAATAGACCCATGTCCTTCATGTTTTTAAAAGATAAAAACTTGCTCACATACAGTTCATTCAGGGTAATATTACAGTGACACATCTTTGGAGTCTTGTATCATTTACGTGTAAATTCATTGGATAATTAAGAATTTTAAAAATCCTAATGGTATACAAGTTTATACAATGTCAGTGATGTTTTGTATTCGCATATTTCTATTACGTAACTGTCACATTATACTAAACTAATTGTACCTTTTTCAGATCGTCTGGACTATTTTCTATTGATGACGTCACGGGTGCTATTTCGATCAGTGGCCAATGGGTTGAAAACACAGTTTACAAACAGTCTCTGTATCATTTGATAGCCGTAGCTACAGACCAAGGAGAACCGTCCTTTATGTCGGTAGTTCCAGTGTATGTAAGTAAACCATGGCTTAGCACCTAGCAGGGATTTCTTTTATTTACACTGTCCTGTGACTTTGGAACATGGTGGGGGTAAGAGTGAGGTTGGGTGGCACCAACCGGTACCCCCGTGGTGTTTTTGCCACTGACCGTTCCAAGCGGTGCCCCCTGTGTTCCTTTATTGTTCTTGTCCTCGTGTGTTTGCTTTGTATCTAGGTGTGTTGGTGTGTTGTTGTGTGTCGTTGTGTGTGTGGGGTTGTGTGTGTTGTGTTGTGTTTTTGTGTGTTGGTGGTGTGCCTTCTGTCTGGGGCTCTTTGGGAGGCTGCTTTTGGTCTGCTTCCCTTTTTTTTTTTTAGGACGACTTATACATAACAAAGTCAAAGTTAAAATACAATGCATAGTTTGCCCACTCGCTATCATTTGCTATGACAGTTTGGTTAAGATGTTAAAAAATCATTCTTACCTTTGAAAGTTTGTGTCTGGTTTGGTGCTACATTGGCGGTTGGACTTTTCTTTCGCATGTATTCTTCCGAATGTATTTTTCACTACATTTCACTTAGTAAACATAAACTGGATATAATTTATGATTGTGGTCTTTTTATAACCATACTTTATTGATACAGTTAATATATTGAAAATTCTTGACAGGAGAGCTAATTCATAGTTCTACTTGAGATCAGTCCTATGAGATTTTAAAGTATAATGTGATATAGTTAAAGGGACATACCCTATAACTGATGTCAAACTTAATAACCTCAAACACATAAATAATAGAATATTCGGAAGTATTATAACTAAGCTAAAAGTTTAAGCTATACATTCCAGTCATTATCGATAAAATAAGCGTTTTAAAATATGTTGCAGTACCGTAAACCATTCAATAATCTATGTAGAGTTGTTGTTGTACAATTAACGGGTGGATAGCGATTTATTACACGAGGCCTCTATACTGATTAACTGGGGTAAAATGAGTCATTTTTCGCAATAAGTTGTTCTTTAAAATTGTATTTATTTATCATTTTACGTTCATTGAACACATTATCTATGTTTCGAGAATATAATCTGCTAGATGTATAGTATGTCACTTTTATCAATAGTATATATGCCAGACGGTATCCAAATTCTTGTGATTGCTTCTATGATGAACCTGCATACTCAACTCAAACTGTGTGATCGAATTTGCATTAAATTGTTTTCAGAGTATTACAAATAAGATGTATCTTCTTTCTCTTTAGGTTTCATCAATGACAATAAATCAAGAGTCTGCGGTTGGAATACCTACACCTTTATCAAAAGTTACAGCTATGAAAGACGACAATAAACGTATGATAGAAGAGTAAGTTCACCTTATATAGAGTTTGACGAGCATACATTTGTTGAAACTAAATTGTAGGTCAGTAATCATACATTTGATTTCGGACAAAGTACTTAAGTTTACTCTTAACAGTTTAAATATTGTAAAATGAAGATTTCCTGTAATGCATCTGCTTTCATAGAGTTTTGAGGAGAAGGTTCAGTGAAAAAAACTGGTCCAAATACATTGGTCAGAGCGGTATCATTTATAGATACTCATTACCTTCCTTGATAGTTCAAACTTTGATTCTTCTGTACTACCGACCGACATTTTGAAGAAAGGCGACACGTAATTGTAGTGTAGTATGTCTTGTAACGTGTGGTTTATTGCATTTAAGCGTTATCTGTATTGTAGAAAGTTAGAAGACCTGCTTGGTTTTGATGGCATTGATGTCACCGGATTTGACGAGTCTACGTAAGTACCAGTATGTAAAGGTTGGTAGTATAAATATGATATGTCAGTTACACGTTCCGGGTGTTTGAATTCAGAACTTTATGGGAACGTTCCTCGACTCAACTTTGACTAAGGAAAGGACCGTTATGCAGATCTAATTGGCCAATTAATACTTTAAAGGTCCAATACTAACGAAAGCAAAAATTCAAATATACTTTTAAAAAACACAAAAATAAGTTTATTTTTAATATAAAATGAAAGTTGGTATGTAGAAATTCTAATTAAACCACAGTACATGTACAATTATTTTTCTATGCATTATGAAGAAAGTTAAAAAGACCTGGGTAGTCATTTTGTCGAATCACTGAGATTTCAACATAATACACATACTTTTCTTCGTGTTCCAAACACTTTCTGTAAATTTCAACCTGACAATCTTATTTATATAATAATCATTATTTAGTGTCTTGCTTACTGAATGTACTTGCCATTGAAATAACTGTCACTTAATTTTTGCTTAGTAGTGGACCTTTAAGCAATAGATAAATCTAAATCTAATGAACTTTAATAACCAGTTGACCAATGGACGGCAAGTAACGGACACTTCTTTGGTGGACTCGAGACGAGAAAGTTTATTGAATATAGCCATTAATGTTTTTTGTTGAGACTGGGTTTCCTTTAATAGAGACACATGTGTTTGCTTCAGCTGTTCATGCTATCTTGTCATGCCAGTATGCAAATGGCAATGCTTGAGACGTATTTTTTAAAATGTTTTATTATTGGGCACAGTATAGCTTATGGCTACTAATAGCTACTTTAGGAGATTGGGTTATACATGCATATGTTTTGTTCTTTTCAGTTTACATATTTCAACAGTAACGTTTGTTTAACTCATTTCAGCTCTCATATCTTTCTTAAAGCATACATGAACAACACTGAAGTAAATGTAGCAGATTTACAAAGGTAAATTTAATCACATATTTTGAAGTTTTAGTCATGAATAACTAGCTGTAGAAACTCAAAAATGCAATGAATCTTTCTGTGAGACAATACAAAAGAAAATTAGAAACAAAGCAGAACTACCAACATGTAAATCAAATTATTCAGCCATAAAACATACACCAACTGACAAAATAAACGATTTGTCCTTCGTCTTAGTCACATTACATAAATATATATACGACTAACAGAGTAAATTGCGGATTTTCAAATCAGCGAGAAAAAAAAACCTACACAAATGTGCATTCGTTTGAAAGAGGGACACAATCTTAGAAATACTATTCACTTGAATTGGAAACTGGGTGAAATATATGACGGCATTTGTAATGTAAATACCTTAAAAATTAATTTTAGATCCCTCTTCTGTTGAGATCTGCTACTGCTAGTATATGCTATGATGACGTCATGCCTTACGCTAAGTCGGTTTGTTCATATATTTTACAATTCGTTTTTACACAGGTCTTTGGTACAAAACTGGTCTCCAATACAGGAGTTATTCCGACAGTACATGGTGCCGAGGAGTGCCCTGCTGCACTCTGACACTGGTCTATCCACGGCAGAGATAGCTCTAATAACTATATCTGTTGCTGTTTTCTTTGGAGGACTTATTGCAATACTTATTATTTGCAAACAATGGAATACGTAAGTACACAAGTTAGTCATATCGGCAATAAATGTCAAAAACTAGGTACATGCAATTGCTCTGAGACTTAATCGACCAATTATACTTTATACAAATTGTACTAATTTATTTTAGCTCGATTATGAAGAAAGCTTGAAGCTTATTAAGTCACTCTCGATTCCGCTTCCTGGAAAACCCAGTACTAGTGTCATATGAGGAGGTACGGTCGTGACCCCATTTGGGCTCAGTATATCTTCACAAGAGTGCAATCATTGTAACCGTTTCGATGCTGTTTTGTATTCTTGCAGTGACAGACAGGTATTCATGGTTGTAACTCTATGTAACTAATGTGTTGTAATATGTGGTCAATTAATTAATGGTAAACAGATTTGACTTCCTTATAAGTTAGCATAATCTTTTGCAGACTTGTGAAGAATCACAAACTGTATGATTCTCTACGACGTCCCAGCACCTTGTATGATTCCCAAGAACTGCGCATTGATTTCTCAGAAGAAGAGGTACCCAGTAGATTCAGTACATTTAGAGGACCTGGACGGAAAGTGAGCGAAAACTTGGAAGGCAGTTTTGGTTTAGGATTTGTTAATTCTGCATTCAATAGCGATGGGGACGATATCAATGCCCCAACTACACCAACATGGAGTTGCAACGACACTCCAAGAATTCCTAGGTGGAGCACAACTGACTCTTTAAAAGATGCAATGGAAAGTCTTGAAGAGTTGACAAACAGGTTAAATTCGGAGGACAATATTTCGAGAGTATCGCATATGTCTCGCGGGGCAAAGTCGCAAAAATCCAACAAAAGTGAACCCGTCACACCGCGGTCTGAATCCAATCAACCTCCCAACGGTTCAGATGTGAGAGTATCCACAAAACATGAAGACCTTGTACTCACTCCATCGGCCGACTATCAAAAACTAAACAAAACGCCTAGATATGAAAATCTTGTTCTAAATCCATTGGCTGTGAAGACTGAAGTTAAGGACATGCCCGAGAATACAGACCATGAAGACGGTTATGACAGCGGTATATCAGAAGCAGAAAGAATACAAGAAATAATAGAAACTAACCAGGAAACAGCTGACAATGAAAATGCCGATGCTGTTTCAGAAGGTATTGTTGGTGACATTGTCCTGGAAGAATCAACCGCATTTTGAAAATGGATAATCAATTCTATTTAAGTGTTTAACTTTTTGCTCCACTGCATTTGGAAGTGATATAAATGGTGCTTATACGAGAATCACCCGCGAAATATTTTGACAATGAATTTTGCAAACGGTTCTGTCACTACTTTTGTCTCAATCTGAACTGAGCAAGAGAGTGTAAAAATTTTCAAATGGAAACGAATTATTTACAAATAGTAATTGGACGTGATCATGGTATTTTCTCTTGCCGCGAGAAAGAGTTTTACCTTACGGAAATTATTATATGATTCTTGCCATTTTTACAGATTTCGTATTTTGTTGTATTTTTAGTCCTTATTGCCAATTTACATGTGTTTATGTCCACTTGACTTCATACGTCCCCATATCGGGTTCATACACACAGGATCATGACATAGTGTGTTCTATGTGTGAAGCGAACATCTTCACAGAAAGCCTTATCTAAATTTACCTATGCATTTTTCAAAAACGTGTTCTCGACTATTTTCAATAAGATAAATGGTTATTACGACTTCGTTGGTATACTACATCTCTATCACAGTCTGCAAAAGCAAAGGTGAACACCATTTCATGTTACCTTTCAAAGTAGACGGATATAGCTGCTTGCTCAAGCCTCTTTAGGCTACCGTTAATTTTATTTTCGTATATGTCTGAGACTAATCCTCATGGAAAGTTTTTCAATGTTAAAACTTTATAAAGCTCAAGCTTACCGTAATTCAACACTTTCTACTCATATCACTCTTACGTTTATAAGTAATTTTCATAAGTATCTTTTATTGCAAATTCAAAATTAACGGTAAACAGTTCGCACTTAAATAATTTACAAATTATAGATTGAACATTCTTACATATTTACTACATGTATATTATCATAGACAGTACAATGGTCGCTGGGGCAAAAGTATCTACTTCCAACATTGAAAGGGTTCACATCGAACGTTATCTTCCGTGAAGTCTCATTTTCACATGTAATTTACATATGCATATACGTAATATCGAGTATTGTTATTTTCTTTGTTTGTTGCAATTATATGTTGTGTTGTAAACAGAATTAAATTTTTAACTGTAGCTCACCTTTGATTTCCTTCCCACATTAATGTGAATGTCATGTCAGATGCCCTCAAATAGATAAATGCAAATGCAATTCTTTTTCAAGCGAAATTACGACCATTGAATATTTCAATAGATTTTAAGAAAGTGGGTGTTTGTGTGCATTTCATTAGCTCTCAACTAATTGCGCCGAACAGTTTTGTAATTGCAGTTTTTTACGTATTTGCTAGGTGGACGTGAAATATTGGTAGAAGTTTTTCTTTTAAACTACAGTTTCTTTAAAGAAACCATGACGACAATGCCAAATGCAAATATGAAGAGATGTTAATTTGTCACTGTTTTTCTTCTGTAATCTGTGCAAGAACTGCTTGGAAATGGGGTCAGATCAGATCTTTACTTATAAGAAGAGAAGGCGCTCGTAAAAAGAAAAAACAAGCAGAAATAATAATAAAATAACTTCTGTAGGCGTATCTATAATTTCCTCGCACTAGTAGTATTAATTTACTGCCATTTGTCGTGAATGTCGCACCCAGATTGCTACTTTATTCAGTTTTTTTTTCAGTATAATAGGCGGCTTCTTTCATTTTGGCTGTCATACTTGATATCAATTTTCTTTAAACTTGACCACACTTCATGATTTGTTAGCTAAATGTCTATGTCACTTAGATAAAATCTCATATGATCTCTTCTGGACTACACGTATATTTAAATTTACCCTTGCTACATGTATTTGTGTTTTCTATTCTGAATCAGTGGTTGATTAAGATTTCTTAAGGCTTGGTAAAATACATATATTTGCTCGCGCATAATATTCGAGGTACAACTGTTTGAACTTATTAATTTGAAATTACTATTTTATAACTTAAGATATGTTTTGTTGTAAAGCTTGAAGATTTTCGCTATTCCAAATAGATTTTTATAAAAAGCAAAAACATTAACCTTATTGTCGAATTCATTTTGCAATAAAGTTAGAGAATCAATATTTCCAAATCCTTGACATTGTATTTTGACAAAATGTAAAAAGACATGATTAAAAGTTTAAGTCACGTCAACATCAAACAAGATGAGTTATTCAGAAGTTTAGAATCATTTTAAAAAAAAAATAACGGTAAAGACTAAACGTGTCTGACCAATAGGGAAAAAATAATTGAAATACGCAAAACTGTTCTCTTAACTAGTAGCCCTTTAACGCTTCCGTATAGAGATTTATAGTACTCAAACATGAAAAAAACATAAAACAAATGCTATGATGCCACTCAATATTGAGTTACCTATAGCATTATCACAGACTACAATGTACGTTACTTAGCCTTACCACAAGATATTGCTTAATACTTTATTTTAGTTTCATCCAATACATGTTTATATTGCTAAACATATATAACAAAAATGTAAGACACATGTAATTGACCTTTCTCCTCAAAGACAGAGACTGTTTAATTGATATTGCAACATTATCACAGAATAATATACATGTGTTATGACTAATTGCATAAAGTAAAAGTTAGATTACCATTGCTAATCCACGACTTAGAACTGCCATAAAAGTAACAAATGTTAGACACTGAAAAAGGAAAATTTGGCCCTAACGGGCAGGATGAAAAATGACTTAAGAAATCAAATTTCAGCCCTAATCAGATCAAGGCTGAACTGGGTAGCAATGATTACCTAAACTGTGATAATAAACTGTCATAAAGGATGACAAAATCTTTAAATATATATAAAAAGACCAGTAATTATATAACATGTTTTCTAGTTCTTAGAATTTTAAAACAGGTTTTGGCACTAACATTTACCATTTCTTTGTTGGAAAATCTAAACTTCAATTTAGCAGAATCTGACCAGTTACAGAAAGATTCATCCATCAGCACTGCTTCGGCAACTAAAACATTTCTGATACAGTGTATGCGGGTATGCAGGACATGTAACAGAACATGTTTTTTTCATTTTCTACATAAAGTTCACAAACCGGACATATTCTGTGTTCAACCTGAATATTTTGATACCTCCAAGTTTCTAATCGTAGTGAAGCAACTCCATATCTGAATTTAGCTAATGCAGATCTATATTTGACAGATTATTGATGCGCAATATACTCTTCAGTTTCAAAATCTTGCTTAAAGAATTTATATGTTCTAAGTTTATTTCCTCCTCTCCCAGCTGACCCTTTTCCCCTCTGTGTGTTAGTTGTCCATTCATTATTGAACTGATTCAAAGATGCTTGAAATATTTTATCACAAAATTGTTTTGAAGTCATACTTAAGCATGCATTTATAGATTGTATCATATCTACATCTCTTATATTAAAATTGCCAGTTTCTACAGTAATTGTTACCCTTCTGCAAACAGAAATGAAATATCTTATTATTGGTTCTGGGGGCATCCATCAATATCAACCTATACCACTGCCGGAAAGCAGACCCCACTGCTTAAAGATGTGGTAGATGTCATGCTAATTCACCATACAAAGCATTATTTGGAGCATATTTTCCAGTGCGATGTAAGTTTGGCTTTGGCATGTTCCATACAGCGTGCGACTTCCTACACTTCTTCGCATTTGTAAACCTTTCCTGGCTAACTGCGGGGCCATACATGGTGTCATGAACGGGTCTCGGTGATGGCAGATTTTGTAAGTCAATAAGACACAGTCCGCAGGAAAGGGTAGATCTGTGCCTAGTTGGTTCATGAGACCAACATCTAGACATTGTTAAGATGTCACAAAAACCCGCTTCCAACGTGACAAATTACAATGTATTTTGTTTGCATCTACCACGAATTGGGTGTACAGTGCGTGATAGCAACGATATAAGAGTTGGTTGTTTGATATTCAAATTGATGATGTAATTTCGCTGAAACCTTCTTATTTACGAGCGCTTTCGTTTACATTCACCTAAATTAAATTTCTTTTAAAAATATATAACATTACATCATGGACGTATTCCCAACAGGGATTTCAAGAAATAAAGACATTGAAATACAATTCATTCAAAAGACGATGCGAAGTTAATTCCCCCCAAGCCATCTACAGCCCTCAGACCTTCATTGCCGATAGAGCTTTGATTTATGTTCATATTATGCCTCAAAGGCTTAAACTAATGCCAGGAGTTTTCGGAAGAAATTTCGGGACAAAATACATAAGCAGGAAGTCGTGCTTTTCTTAGGACGTATTTGATAATCTATTGTGTATTTATACTACAAACTCTAATTCTAAACATTAGTTTACTATTCTGAGTATTCTCGTAGTAATGGTTTACGAGAAAGCTTAAATCGACATACTTTCATCAAACGTTCATCGGTGTGCAAATCAAAGTATTCTGTGCAGAGTTTTGTCAGCTCAACCTTGCTTTTGTTGTTAGTCATTAAACTTTTTCAGTCACCAATCATGTTGCACACATATCTGCTTTGGGTGCACATACCATTGTTTTTTATAAGCCCTGACACAGGTGTGTTTGGTCTTCTTGCACAATATCTTAGCCTGCTTGGGGCTGAAAACATAATATTATACTTCAAAACCGCTTTTAAAGGGATGCATTCTGAACACACCAGGTATATAACAATGTAGTGAATGTGTGCATATGTATAGAGGATTCCATTACCTTAAAACTCTAAGTGTGACCTTTACATTTTAGATAGGGACGCGGGTCTTGCACGCGACACGTCGTCTTGATGTGCTGAGCAATTGTGCCAAGTTATTTTAAAATCCTTCCATGCATTACAAAGTTACAGTCGTGACACAAATGTGTTCATATATAGAGGATTCCATTACCTTCAAATTCTAAGTGTGAACTTGACCTTTGATGTAGGGACATGGATCTTACACGCGACACACCTTCTTCACGTGCTTAACATTTGTGCCAAGTTATTTCAAAAGCTTTCAATGCATGACAAAGTTACAGCCCGGACACGAAAAATGTAAGTTCGGATGCACAGACGGACATACTCACCTGACAGACTTTGTTAGGTTATCCCTTTGATCTTGCTGTGATTTTTTGTAACCCCACAATAAAAGTATTTAACCCCACAATACCATTTTAACCCCATAGTGACGGAATGAACTGAAACAACCTCACAATGCTAAGATGTAATAAAACCCTAACCCCGTAATGTCTACTGGGCATGTACGGACTGACGGATGGACGGACAGACGGTGCAATTTTAATATGCCATCCGGGCATACAAACAGCCTTTACTAATACCTCAGACAAAGGCTGCAGTCTTTGTTGGTCTGCTGTATGATTAAAATAATTGCAAGTCTCTGAGCGTATTGCGAACAAGTCTTGTGCTAGCAAAGACAATATTGCAGATATAGAATTAGATGATGAAGGAAGTGTAATTGCTTGAATTTATTTTGGTTACGCTCTAACAAATGAATAATTGGAAAAATAAACATTAAACAAATTATCAACAAAAACGTTAGGTCTAAAATTGTGTGTGAATAACTTGTATGCATCTGTGACATTCATTGTTGCATACAAGTTCAAATATGCAATATTGGCGGCCATCTTGGAAGCCATCTTAGATTTAATGAATATTCATTTAGTTGTGTTATTTGACATGTTTGTTCAAGCATCCACAATTTTGTTATACTATGTTCATTAAAAAATACCCACCTATAGAGTGTTGACCAATGAAATTACTTTTTTTCGAACAAATTAGTCTCTCAGACACCAGAAAATGCTGTTTTTATATGGGCTTAACCAACCCAGTTTTTTGCAATTTGGTAAGGGAGACAACCACCCCACTCATTCAGGGGAGATTTAGTGGTCTAAACCGCAAGTGTACACCTTCTATTGATATGGCGATTTCAGTGTAATTTATTATGATAACCAGTCCTAAAATATTCATTCGCGTGCAACAGACATTGCATTTTATTTTTCAATTAAGTATTTTTCATTTGTAAACTCAACCTTTTCTAACAATCAGGTAATTTCTCATTTAGTCTTACGGGTTTCTCTGTACTACTTTCAGCCAATCCCTGAGCCGGACTGCAATAGGATCGTCGGACACTGTGTACGTGGTTCAGAGTAAAAAAGAGTAAAAAAAGTAATAAGAAAAATGCCTCAAAAGTGGGGTTACCAAGGAAATATCAACCCAATGATTAAACTGTCTCTGTCAGCACATTTTCTTCCAATCTGAAGAAAGCTTAAAGGTATATAATTAGAATTTGGCCATGTAACAGATTTGTTTGAAACTTTAACATCTGATCATTTATACTCATTTATGTTCACTTAGCGCTTATTTCAAGTAAGATTTGTACTGGAGGTATTTTTAAAATTTGATTTCCCTATCCTGGTTGCCCAACCAAGATAGAGTTATTTTATCATAAGTAAAAATTTGATACACATACTTTGCCTAAGGAAAGATAAAATTATAAGACCTGTTGTATTATATTTGTGAAATATTTGCATTAAAATCTATATATTTAGATGGAATTCATTAGAAATTCAAGTTTGAAAAGATATTATTAACCTCCCTTTCGCACCCAAGATAGATTGGAAATAAATGAATTTAGAACCTACACATAAGTTTAAAACTTGCATTTTGGTTCAGAATGTTAAAATATGTGTACATCTATTCAATTCAAATGTTAAAGTAGAAATTATATTGAAATAAAAAAGAAATACTCAACGTTTTAAATACTTTCATATTAAAGGGGAGTAATAACAAAATTTTATAAAAGTTCATAAAATATAAATTTCTGATTGGGATCTAACTCTATGTAATGGGTCTTTTTGCTCATTAAATAAATCTCCTAACGGAATAAACAAAAAGTAAAAATTGTCATAAAATGTTGCTTAATTTAAAAATTGTCATAAAATGTTGCTGAAAAGTAATTGACCACCACCCAGGTATAAATAGCTATCCAAAATATTGCAATTAAAAATGACTGCATACTTTCAAAGGGTCACTGAAACAGGGTCGTCACCGAAACAGGGCCACCTACGATAAATATTGTCATTTTTGTTTTGAGTAGATCTATTTAAGCCACTGTATCATAGTCTCACTATTTCCACTCCGATACAACCTATTTAAATTTGTTGCGTCACACGATACTGTAAGGCGTACAAACTGTCAATCTGCATGATTATTTTGTCAATATTTACAATCACATGTTTTTTTAATTTCCATCAGCATAGGGTAACATCAACAGTGTAATGAAACTTTTTGACCAGAAATCTCGCAATTTTATTTTGTCAGTCACTGAAAGCATGTTTACATTGTTGGAGGAATGTTGAAAATGACAGTATATGTGCGGTGCGGAATGGTGGAATGCGCCTCAAATTAAATTCTCGAATTTTCTTCTTACATTTGCACCATGTATATTTCAGCGTATTTCCAATTACACAGGGAACTTTTTTTGTAATATCTTTTAAACTTTTTCTTTAGTAGTACTCCAAACATAGCTACTGATGTCACTTTTTTACCAGCGCGCTTTCCTACACTGCCAGTAGGTTTTTAAGCTGTAGCGTTTTGCCTTTGTTATATATTTTCGACCTACTGATTTTATCTTATATCTTTGAATTAGATCTACACACTGATATAAAATTCGACGTAAAAAGTTTGACGTTGTAACCGCTATGCACGGATTTGTGACGTCAAAATGGAAATAAATGACTTCGAGTTTTGTTAAAATTTTAGCGTAAAATTAAACTTTGAAGAAATCGGCTCGATGAAAAAACGTTAAAGTTCAATATGTTTTGTAAAACCTATTTTGCTATTAGTTGACATTATAAAAAGTAGGGGTCACCGACTCGAGTATTTCGTCTTTTTACCAATTCGTACCCCTACCCAATGTCTGACATAAACGTTTAAATGCAATTTTCACACGTGTCCTTAAAATAAATGAAAATTTTATGCACAACTTGATACTTTTTTCAGATAAATATTACTGTTTATTACAAAATAGTAATGATTTAAAGACATGAAATAAGCAGTATGTAAATAATAATTACGTATATACAATGTACATGTACATACTGAAAAATAAAATATCTACTTCACTGAAAAATAAAATATCTACTTCATTCAATTTTAATTATTTACATCAATTGTCGCATAATCTTGCATGCCATAATAACTATAATATTGACGGAATCTTCCTGAAATATGACCAGTTGGTGCACAGACAGGAGGCATTAATCAGGTCCAGGTCAAATTCCGCTGATGAGATTCGAACCGGCAACCTTCGAATGGGGTGTCATCCGCTATACATCTACACATCGGCGTCTCCCTACATAGTGTTTACTTCATTCCAGATCGTTTACTATAACACATTTTTCTAAATGCATAGTTTTGTTCGATTTTCCGTGCGATAACAATGACCTCTTCCAGTCATAGTGAATAGATGAATAATAATGCCATCGCCATGTTTAATAATAGCGATTTTGATTGTCGGTTGTTCGAAAAGGCAGGTAAGAAAGAAATGTTTCCTTCACTATCTTTCATATTTCATAATCATCACAGGTTGGAAGTGTGAGATAGCAAATCAGTTTTCCGTCACAAGTTTTATATCCAAATATTTCGTATGTGTAGTGCTTAAAATGACGTACACAAATAATGGAAAGACAGCCACATTACATTAAAAAAAACATTAACATTACACAAATTCAAAACAGAAATAGATATGGGTAGATATGTGGATAAGGATGAGACAGTTCACTTTAATCCGTATTGGCCTATGTGGCAGAAGACCAGAGTGCGATCCACGGCAAGGAAACATGGAATGTGCCCTACGGCAATGAACCTAGCACAACACCAAGCTGTGAATGAATTTATCACTCGTGCAAATTAACAAAGCCCCATGATTATAAAACTTTTAGATAACTTGAGAATCAATTTTGAAAGTCATTTCAAATTCTTATAGAAAGCAAGTTAGACACATTTTAACTAAGAATTTATTAAATGTTTTAATATTGTATTGATTCAAAGTTTGAATACGAAACTGAGTTGAGTTATAATCACCTTCTGATATAAAAAAACAACAACATAGTTTCGCAGTTGATTCATATTTATCTTCGGTTCGTCTTACGAATATGCACGTGGCAAGTCTGGTGACATCGTTAAAGTTTTTACACAGATAAAACAAATAGAAGGGATGGGCGCTGTGGTGGTCGGGTGGTTAACGCTCTGGACTACTAATCCGAAGGTCCCCGGTCCGAATCCCGGCCGGGGCATTGGAAATAACAGAAACACTTTTTAGTGTTTCCCACCCATCTAGAGATGAACTGGTTAGAAACCAAGAGGTAGTCTCACGTGTATCGGTGCTATACACCGGGCATGTAAAAGAACCAAGGGGTCTCTTCATGATTGAGCTAGGGTCTGGTACCCGGATTCCCGTGTATATGCATATGTCTCTCTTAAACCATCGCCTGTCAGGAGTATTGGCAAGTTTACCCGGGGAGAAGTGCCAGGGTCGGCCGGGAATTGCAAACAATAAAACTTTTCGGAAAAAAAGTAGCTTAGGTAATTAAACTAGTGTGATTAAAAAATCTGACTAGCTAATGAAATAATTAAAACTTTTAATATTCAAAGCATATAATTTTATTTCATATTACGATAAATAAATTATATCTTTATTTCCTCTAACTTTGAAGAGTGGTAAAAGTTATGTTTTATAGATTCGAACCCACATGCTGCTAGACATGAATTCTTCACACAACCATTATCGTCGGTAATAAGGAAACTATAAATCAATTTTATTGCACCTACAATATCGATCATCTCGCACTTACGGAAAGTTATTTATTCGGAGTAATCGCTGGAAGATATTATCATGCAAAAAGGTCATGGTCAGGTCAATTTGTCCGCATACTACGTGTACCACTAATGAAAAGTCGCTGGTTTTACGTCTCATTAGTGATTCGGTTGATTATAGTTTGTGTGTGGAGAACAATAAATAAAAAAAAATCAAGCGAAAACAAATTATCTGTTGTTTTAAAACAAAAGACTCGCACGTGAAACAAAGGGCAGCGAATTTGATCTCAATCTCCACAAACAAAAGTTACTAGCTGTCTTTTCAGCCTAGATTTTAAATTGAGATTTCGCATGCTTGTGCTTTGCACTGGAGAAAGAAGAAATACGTATGGTTATGAAAGGATGCGCCATATTTTCGAAAACCCAAGGATGCATACTTAGCTTGAAAACTTAATAAAACACAAAGGTATGTAGACCTGTGTATGCTTCAAACTGTAATCAGATGCCGCTTGGAGTGAATGGGGAATACAGACCCCGTTCAGGCAATGCTGTCAGTGAGGAGGTGAAAAATAACTTCTACTAAGATAAATACGAATTAAACATCATTTAACACTAACAGATGCTAATCACAAGCAAACATTCAGAAACTGAACATGCAAGTGAGAGAGAGTTCAGTTTTGTTCATTAATGTATTTTGTATATCGCTGTTTATATGACGAGTTCCTTCTTTTGCAGTCTGACGGAAATGAAAAAAAAATTAAATACCACGGCACAATTAGATAAGCAACTAATGTAGTTTTTCTTTACAAAATAAAATCATGTTCTTCATGTGTCTATATCCGATCTTGCATTGGTTGTTAGCATCCATCTCAGTCACGGAAATACTGAAATATTGTATTAATGTTTCTACCTTTAAAAATATTTGTCAAGTCGCCACTCTGGGTTAATTCTATTAGAGTTGCAGGTATGGTACCGTACTATGTACATGACGGGAGGGTGTAAATCCGATCTAAACGCTATAGAAAAGCACTTGTCAAAGATCACATTAACCTATAATTTGTTTAAGGCAGATAAAGATTCGTAGCTTTTTAAGAAGCACATCCTAGAACACAAATTGAGGGCCGTCGTCGACTATTGAAAAGTGGTCCGGCTGAAGACATGAAATGGGGGGAGCACGAGCGGGGATCATCCCCTCTTGTAAGGGGGGATCTCCCCCACCCCCCTCCGAAATTTTTTAGTTTCTGTATGCCTTAAGATGCGTTTTTATTGCATCCCAAGTGAATTTCTGGATTGTAATTTTAACTATTTTCGTATAGATTTTATAGAAAACCATATATTTGGGCAATAATTTAGCAGATTTATTTATTCTACATGACACCGTATACAATGCAAACACATAATTACAGCACGACTAAGCATTACATTGTTCTGAGCTAACTTTTTAACAGATAAACAAATGAATTCCATGACAGGAGGAACATTATTATAGACCCCATACTATTTTCCACAGTTTCAGTAACTAATTCTGCATTGTATAATAATTGACAAAACCAAGACATCGTATAAACTGCACACAACCAAACTGAGTGGAAATACTGTTAGCTATTACTCAGAGCTGCTGTGTTTCAGCATTACATTTTTCTGAGCTCATAGTCATTGTTTTTAATTTACCGAACACCAATCTACGTTTTTCATGCATAGCAATGAATTCATTCGCAATTTCATTCAAATCCAGAGCGTCTGTTTTGTGTTTATGAACGTATATAGTCATGAGACTGTTCAGTCTAGCATGTGTCATAGTGCTTCGTAGGTATGTTTTTATTCTCCGCAACGCTGAATAATGCAACCACGGTCTATTAGTAAACAACGAAGACTGAAAACTTCTTTTCACTGGAATATTTTGACCAAATGTACGCTGTGAAAAATTAGATGTCTTAGGTTGAGTTGGTACTGGGGGTATATCCATTTTGAAACAATAATATTCACACAGAAGATTTCAGATTAAGAATCATTAAAATAAAAAGGTCGTTCTTTAAATTAAACAGAATTAAAGATCAACCAGTTGCCGTGCCTTTGATACCTCGCTTGAGATAATCTTTGGAATAAGTATATAGTTGCCGGTTTTCACACCCTCAGGCAATAATAGTCGCGCTATCGATGATTGCATTAGCGTGTCAGTACGTCGGCCCTTTTGATCATTTCAGTAAAAAAGAAAATTGAGAGAAAATGGTACGGCCGATACTGCCCGATAGTATGCTTGGCCAAAATAGTGGTCCGGCCATGGCCGTACCTGCCCGACCGTCCGCGACGGCCTTGAAATTGCTTTATTGAAAAACATGAGCCTGTTAATAAAACAACTTATCCCTGTGCAAAAAGAAAAAGAAAACGTGCAAAGTAACTCCCAGTGCATCACAACGTCAAAACTACGTTTGGGGTAGGAGTGAAATTTCGTGGAATTGCCAAAAATAGTAAGCCGGTGACCCATCTTTTTTATCATATTGAATGATCGTTAATTAATTTTTATACAGCATATCAAAAGTATGCGTTTTTTTTCATCGAGCTGATTTTTAATAACTCTAATTGTAAGGCAAAATTTTAAGCAAAACACTGATAGAATTTTACCGTTTTGACGTCACATAATCGCGACTAGCGTCTCAAGCGTCGAAATTTGTTCATCAAATTTTATACCATTTTAAAGAGCGTCTTAAATTCAAGGCGCATGTTATTTTATATTGTCTATAAATTTAAAATAAAAAGCGCGGTGAAGCAAAACTCGAGGAATGATATGAAATAGCGTTCTGTGCAAAAAGTGACGTCAATGGCAATGTTTGAAGCACAACAGCATAGAAACTGTAAGAGGTATCAAAACATTGAAATTGGATTTCCATCAGAAATATCTTCAATTATGCACAGTGTAAATTTCATGCGAAAATTCGAACAAAATATTCGAGGCGCATATGACCGTCAGGGTCTCCCTAATTACCGACATACATTCAAGAACCGACGAGAACCGACAAGAAGATATATTTTATTTCAAGTAATAAAGCATTTTCAATAATATTTTTACTATCTAATGAGTCTTGCATACCGACAAGAAGCTAGTGCTATTGTAGATAAACGTACTTGGTACTATCAAGAAGAAAATCCGTGTATTTAATTGATTTTATGTTGTCATTTTAAAGTGACATTATGCGCATCTTTACTGCATATAGTATATTTTGGTGACAGTTTTATAAAAGCA
>JAFMSR010000003.1:27922056-27943317 GCA_022818135.1 Saxidomus purpurata | reverse complement strand
GTTCAAAATGAATTGAATTGGCTATAACTTTTAAAGAAAGAACTAATATAAGCAGTTTGCTACGCAAACAGTGCCAAATGTAAAAATGGCTCAAAGGAAAATGGGCTGCGTTAGCCCTGCAGACAGTCTTTGCTGACAGATAGTCTTTATTCACAGTTTTGCTAACCATATAATATTTACACTAATTTCTCCCACACAAAGGTGGTCTTTAATACAAGGTTAAGTATATTAGCCATTAGTAGTCATTTACAGAGGTAAGAAAAAGTTGTTTCATGTCCGTGCCGTAGAGAAATACTCGCCTTGTCGCATTGAAGATAGACTATTAATATGGCATGCATCCTCGACATCTGCCTGGTCTTTTCATTCACGTCAGTTTGCCGGCCTGAATGAGCTATTGTAACTAATCGCCATGCGACGGATATTTTCTTAAAACAATATCTTCTAAGTTTAAGAAACTGCTGGATGCAAGCTGATGAAACCAGGCATGGATGTTGGCCTGCACATATTTAAATTTCATTCCACATGATAGATATTGATGTATAAGATAGATATTTATTATAGTCTCACCTTTGTACATACAAATTATAAAACATTAACATTTATAATCATGGAAAATGTACAAACCGCTCTAAAAGAGTTATGAGAGACTAAGAACAACATAAAAAGTATCATGTCTATACACATGCTATAAAAACATTCAAATGTTAAGATTAAACATATATATATATAATCCTCAAGTTTTCACCCACATAATAAAATTAGGTGAAAAAAAAGGCGTTAAACGAAATTTAAAAATAATATAATACAGGAATCGAGTATTACTGGTATATAAATGTTTACGCCTTTCTACTAAAATAGTATGGCAGGCTTTGGCATGTGAACTGTAGTGATTATTTAAAAAAGCCAAATCTTTAGAACCCTATTTTGTCCAAATCTGCAAGGTCTACAGCTTAGATATTTGATGTTTAGTAATTTGTGTAGTATTTAGTTCAAATCATGTCACTGGGGTTTAAAATTAGCCCTACCCTGTATAATCTAACCAGCATTTGATGAATTTTAAATAATCTAGATGGTAAGAAGCTTGATTTTGAAATATTTTCATTGACCAAGATGTTGATTTTAAGAGTAGGCATGGCCCTTAGGGTTGGGGCTAGTATCAAGGATCGATATGTCAATAAATAAGAGTAAAATTTAAAAATCTTATCTTTTAAAATGATTGGTCATGTTTTCAAGAAAGTTCGTAAGACTGATTCTTTTGTGACCCTCTACTAAGATTGTTCACCTCTGTGTTAATTCACTTGTGATAAAAATTGTTTTGAAAAATGAAAATTTCTAATCAGAAGCCATTTATCAGATTTTGAAAGTATATGACTCATAGTCATAAAAATATCCCTTAAAATTCTCAAAAGAAATTCATATTAAATGGTATGGTTGAGAGCAATTTGTGAAAAATGAAATGGAACTCCATTGAGCAGTAAAGCAACATATTAACTTAACAAGATCCAATCACTGTTTGACTTTGCTTTGTCCTTCTTGTCCAGCATCTAGCCTCTAGCCTGAAACCTCCTTTTAGCTTTTAGCTTAAAACCATCTATAACTAAAAACTGTCCTTAGCCTAAAACCATCTATAGCCTTAAATCATCTAAAGGTTAAACTGTCTCTAGCCTAAAACCATCTAAAGCCAAAAAAAACATCTATAGCCTAAAACCATCAATAGACTTAAACCATCTCTAGCTTAAACCATTCTATAGCCTAAAACAATCTTTAGCTTAAAACCATCCATAACCAAAACCATCTCTAGCCTTAAACCATCTCTAGCTTAAACCATTCTATAGCCTAAAACCATCAATAGCTTAAAACCAACCATAACCTAAAATCATCTTTAGCCTAAAACCGACTATAGCCTCAAACCATCTATAGCTTAAACCATTCTATAGCCTAAAACCATTTAACACAATCTCTAGCCTAAAACCATCTAAAGCCTAAAACCATCTTTAGCCTAAAACCATTTTATAGCCTAAAACCATCTATAGCTTAAAACGATCTTTAGCCCAAAACCCCTCTAGCTTAAAACCATTCTTTTGCCTAAAACCATATGTAGCTTAAAACCATCTCTAGCTTAAAAACCATATTGAGCCTTAAACCGTCTATAGCCTTAAACCATATAGTTACATGTATTTTCAAAACGTTGCTATACATATCACTCAACACCGTTGAAAGAAAACTCTTTTATTAAAAAACAACATTTAGTCTCATCGTCTATACTATGTATTTTCTCAAATCACACTCCGTTATCTACTCGACACTGTCTTCTCCAGTAACCATCCTCCTGGAAAAGAAAAGGTTCAAATTACGTTTAAAATCTATGGAAACAACCGGATGATCTTATTTAAATAAAAAGATATATTCGCTCTCAAATTGTGTTTATTTAAGAATAGGAGGAATTACTTCCTTTTTCAAACCAATTGTATTTACTCCAATGTATATAGTAAGCCTTTCCAGAACTTCCATCATGAGAGTTAGCATAAACACATATTTCTGTAATACATGTATTAACATAACTGAAAACTCAATTACCAGCTGTGCAATTCACTGTTACAGTAGACTGACATAATACCAAATGCGGAAGAGATTTCTTTATCTGGCTCTTGTGTTCCGACATCTTCACTCTGATAAACACTTGTATCTCCCGTAGAACCATAACCATTCGTTATAATTGCTTCATCATTGTTCCGCTGACTTTCGATATCATCTATGGATATATTTCTACTAGCAAAGCCGACATCGCCTCTAACAATAGCATCATTATTGCAGTGACTTCTGACACCATCTGTGTAAATTTTTCCATCATCAATGCCACTACCGCAACTTTCTCTATCTCTGCCAACCTCCTTGTCGTCATTTCTAATACCATTTATGTTTTTCTTCTCATTGCAAACGTCACTTCTGTCATCACTTCTTGTACTACATTCATCGCTAAACTTGGTTATGACTACATCTGTTAGAACTTTCTCAATGCCAACCCCGCCATCGACTCTGATACAACCGTCATTATTTCTACTACTCACGATCCCATCTGTATTAAAAAATTTGTCTTCAACGTCAACTCCACTATCATCTCTGATACTACCGACATTGTTTTCTCTTCTTTCTACACCATCTATGTTAATCCTATTGTCTACAACGTCAACTCCACTATCACCCTCTGGTACTAGCGCCATTTCCAGTATTTCTCCATTCAATCACATCTATATTAATCTTCTTATTTCTATCGCCATCACTAGCATCACCACGTTCCACATGCCAACACCTTATTCTCTCTTTATCTTTAATATTTTTGTCTACAACATTCTTTTGATGTTCTATTGTCTTCTCTTCTCGTTCCACTCTGACAATTTCTTTTTCACTCCATAAAACTTTTCTCTCCATTCTGTATTTTGGTTCACAACCATGTTCCCCGCACGTACAGACACTCGGATTGAAGAGGCTTGTTTGAACGACCATCTTCGGGGGTTCTACTTTTTTGGGAGGTCCTGAAATGTAAGTAGGGTATAATTGATATGTGTGTTTTGTTTTGTTTAATTTAACTGTAGGACCGCTCAATATTATTTAACAATTACCTAATGTTGATTCTGAGATCGTTCTTACGATACGGTATGTAAAATAAGAACAAGGGTATCTATGAGACGCGGAAATATTCCTTCTTGCAATGTGTGCAATGTAGATTTGCTGGCAAAATTGCAAAAGGTCTAGACAACATTATGACGTCACAAATGTACGAGTATGTAGTAAGCGATATGTGATGGTCAAGCTATATTGATATGTTTAACCGAAATCATGTGGTAAAAATGTGGAGTCGGATGTCAAAGAATCACGTCCTACCCGCCATTATGTAGGAAATGAATGAGAAGATCATTATTCTTTTAGGAACATCGTCAAGAAAAGAAGCTAGCTCATTTAAAGCAGGACTAGGGATAACGAGGGATAGGGTAGGGCTTGAGAAAGAGATGACTAACCGATAATACACACACAAGTGGGTTTTGGGCAAAACCCGTTGCAATAGTTAAAATTAATTAAAACATTCCTATATTCGCCACATCCCCGTGCAACAAGTTGGAAGTTAAGGTACATGTTTAGCCGGTTCTCAAATGAAGAAGTTCTATGTAGTAGTGCTATTCTACGTGGCCTACTGACAGAGAAAGTATCACAGTTGAAAGAGAGATTCCTGTATATTAATCTCGGCAAATCTCGTCATTGTAATTTCATTGTTATAGTATCTGTTCAGCTGAAATCATTCTTCGTCTTTCTTTAATCATGTAAAGGAAAATTTCAATGCCGTGATGTGAATGAGTTATGGACAATTTTATAAAATGGTAATAGAAAGTTAATTTGTATCGCGTATAAGAATTATCAAAATTAAAAATTCATACTGCAATTTCCTCTACCATTTTTCTTGCTCTGAATCTTCAGTCAATTACTTTTATTTACCAGTTTGTTACTCAGTTGACTCCAGTTTTTATTTCGACATTCTGGTTAGATATTGCGTTAAAAGCTTTGTTATTTATTTCAATAAATATTTTTGCAATTTAACCATTATTTTGTCTTGTAACAAAAATTAACACTTACTGTAGTGTATGTTGTATAAGAGATTTGGTTTATACCATTGGTCTCGTGTCGCCATAATTATTTTCTTGAGAGCTCTTTAAAATGCTTGTTCATCTAGTCTTTGCGCTTTGTAAAGTTACTATGACAGTGACGTGTATTAGACTGACGTACGCTGACGTATGACGTCACACTACTGTAAGAATTATAAACAAAGCGACGTCAACGACTGAGCTCGTAATGTTCAACATTCGGTATGAAAAGAGTGGCAGATCAGATATTCAGACATTAAGTCTAATTGTAAGAATTTTGTGCTGCGTGTTTTTTACATCCCAGTTATAGTGAAAACTGGCGTCACTTTGAAGACGTTGGACATAATGGTCTGGCGTTCAATTTCGCGACTGTAATAATTTCATATACTGTTGAACCTTTAAAAATGACGGGCGATTCAAATCTGAAAACAGCCTGTTGCTAAAGGATACAGGTTTAAAGTGAATAAAATTTTCAAAAGCAAAGTAACGCATACTGTGAACTCTTTTCGAGCTATCAAGAGCTGTCTATAGTGACGTGTGACCCGAATGGCAGATTTAATTCAAATAGAGTAAGGACAGTAACCTAGAGTTCTGACTTTTTAGTGCACCGCACTTCTTTTCCTTGATTTCAACTGTACGAAGTAGCAATTGACTGACTTCAATATTTTTCAAGTAATGCTCCGTACCGGGAATGAGAAGTAAGAAGGGACAGTAAACTAAACGATAAAGAAGCTACAAGTATTATTCTCATGCATGCATAACATTCAGTCCTCTTATTGTCTGCTTTCACACAGTATCAACTAATTCCATTCAATACTTTATGGGTATGCTCCACACATGTAAAAGTGAATAAGGGCAGTAACTCTAAAACCTAAAGTTTTGAATGTACATTTCTACACAAACAAATCCGAGCCCTCTATGTACATGTACATTGTAGGGTTTTGTGTATTTATGTAAATCAATTAAAGTCTCATTACTCGCGCATATAATGTATAATAAATTATGTTCACAGGGGGAGTCAGTAATACCCCGATCGTAACCCTTCTTTTAGGGGCCTCAAAAATGCAGCTAAAACGCATCACTGGAAATCAACGAATAAAATTACACATTGTTTGCTTTTTTCACATATACACATAAGCAATTAAAACGTTATTTACACATCTTTTACATTCTGACTTAGTACATGTATGATCTTAGCAAAGCCTGGTCCAGTTCTATATTAATCTTTTATTGGAATATTTTATATTCAAAACATGTTTTACCTACTATTTATACGTAATTGTGTTAAAAAAAATAAAACACTGAAAATTGTTTTCACTGATTCATATAATGTAAACGATAGTGGACATTTAAAGTATTCCATACAAAGTACATCGATCACATAAATACCTTTGAAATTCGCAGTACGATTTGTTTCAATTCACTAAAACCCATACTGCCTCTATCACTATCGATGCAGTACCGTAACGCTGATTCATAACGTATTCGCCATTTCGTTGAACGATTCAGTTGATCATGTGACACTTTTACTAACGTTAAACGTATTTAAACAATACTGATCTTTATGATTTGTAAACAACTGTCTGTGTGGAGAAGAAGTAGAGCTACCGTGATCGCTGCGCAATTAGTGCATCTTCATCTACACCTGTAAAATACATTAACATTTTGTATTATGGAGACATTTTCATGGAATATAAAATGGCATGTCGCCTTGTTTCTTCTATTTACAGGTATATAATTATGTATTTTTTTTTATCTCGCACGGTTGTACTTTAACATGTACATAATAATAGTGTTAATATTAAGATTAGAAAAAATATATTAAGATTCGTTCGGTTGAAAAAAGCTGTCTCGTAAATTAGTTTTGGAGCAGATACAATGTATATTAGCTTGTTTTCTTGGATGAGATCCGTTTTGGTGTACATGTCCGTAATATACGGACCATGATGTATAGGCAGCTCTAAATGTAAGTCAAGATAATTATTAAAAACCTTTTAATGACTAATTTAATTGTAAAATATTCCCAGTCTGTTTGTGTCCTGGATAAAGAGAAGCAATTTAATCTTTAAAAAATACAGCAATTTATTTAAAATTCTGCTACGAGGGAAATGAAAAGTTATCCAGAAACGAACAATTAGCTTGAAATGATTTTATTACTGTGGCATATTACATATGTCGTTGTTCTGTCTAAACTTTGATTGTGATAATATCTTCTTTTAGGTTCCCGCACAAAAATTCCTGCCAAATACAAGAAATCATTTCAAAGCTCATGGAATTTATTTTTCAACTGTGTCAGGGCTTCCTTTATTAGTTTACATATTTGCGCAGAAGCAGATTTTGTGTTTTTCTAAAATGTTATTCAACATCTATTTTTCCAGTGATGCATCTACACCGCAGGCCTTTGATTTACAGAAGGGTATCTAATATTTAGTTTATTTCCCCTAGGGAAAAGGTTATAGAAATTCAAAGTTTTATACTGGCATTTTCATGTACCACCAACAAAAAAGGTCATGAAAACCGAGATACCCTTTTTTAGAACATTGCCAGTACTTTTGGAAAATGAAGAACAACGGAATCTAATATAGGGAAAACTTAAATAAACAAGAAGGCCGACAGGCAGAGAATAAATATTTGGAATGTTACTTAGCATTGTGTAGTGGACCTCTACGAATCATGTTAGAATAATGAACCCTTGTATCATAGCCAATGGTAGTCAGGTGAGCGATATAGGGCCATGATGGCCCTCTTGTTTTGTTTTGTTTTTTGTTCCTTTAATATTTGAATTGAACATTTTAAGCTCGGCTAGGAGAAAATAGATACAGTAAAAGTGTCATATCCGAAATATCCTCTTGAAGTAACTTGTCCGAAATATCGAACACCTACTGGTCCAACTTTTTCAACGTTTACAACGTTAACATATTGAGCATTCAAAAGCCTTTCGTCTCTTAAAGCTATGTCAATAACTATTTCAAATTAACATATTCGTTTTGGATGATCAATTATACTTTTATCATTTTCACTAAATAAACAGTATACTTTTGAGCATCCACATTTTTGAGCTTTGCCTGACCATCCATCCATCCATCCATCTATATTAAAAGAAACACAATGCAAGCAATATGTAATTGTACCATAAGCCAAAATTTCATAACAATCGGAGAAGCTCGCTTTTTTAAGGTCGGACGTCAGTCAAAGGTCGCATACTACCTTAATTCGAAACATGTTCTAACAATTTACCCCCTTGAGACATCTATTAAGAGCACTTAGTTACTGAACATTACACTAGAAAAATACATAAATACATATTTATTATTCACTTAGACAAAATAGTTTTCATCAAGATGATAGATAAATGCATTTAGGTTGGTTAAAAATGCAAAAATTGATAAATTAACGGTATTATGATTTGATTTGATTTGATGAGAATTTTATCAAGGTCCGTCCAAAAGAGCACTTATGTTAGCTTAATATTTGGATGAGACCCCGGCATGTCTCCCGTCATGCCTAAAAATAAAATTTTGAAGCCAGAAATAGGAGAAATTTACCTGACTGCAATTTCCAGCCAGTATAGCCAAAGGTTGTATTTGATTGGTTACCAAATAGTAGGCCAATCACGGCGACCAATGAGATCTAAGTGTGATTGACCTAGTTTGTATGTCTGGATCGTGGTAGCCTAACAGTTTTTAGAAAATTTTGATACTAGATGTTATATGTGTTTGTTTTGTAAAGTAAAAATCCCCTTTAATAAAGTGTTGTCCTATTTTTATTTTGCTTAGCTTTTCGTGATGATAAAAATTTTAATTGTCCTGAATGATAGAATAAAATGTTGTCCTAAAAGATGGTTTTACTTATTTGAACAAGTTGAAAAGTATGCATGAAAGTTTGACTTATGTTCCTACTCTGAAATTTTGAAGATATAAAAACCCCTTAAAAGCCAAATAGGCCAGCAACCGCACAGGCTACTTGTTAACTTTACTTCTTTAATTATAATGGTGTACAATAGAAAATTATAAAGAGACTTGTACTAATTGGTTGTTACTACCGGAGCTAGAAGCAAAAATCGGATAGCGAATTAACCCATGGAGCCAGGAGAGACAAAAATGATTAACCTAATGGCCGCCAGTTCGGTCTACTACTGTTGAAAAAGCACAGTCATTAATGTAATTATTTGAATCATTTGTATCATAAATTAGATAAAATGCCAAAATTTGTCTTTAAATATATGAATGTTGCTGTAGATCATGAGTTCGTAAAATAGAAATTTTATTAAAATTTTGTGGAATTTTGGTGAGAAATTCTTTTTAATTGTTTCAGAAGGAAATTTTAATTTTAATCTGTTAATCTGTTTTATTTTTTACTTATAAATAATAAAAGAAGTAAGTGTAGATCATGATTTGCATGATCGGCGATTCGGTCCTCGGACAGATGCTGGTGAACTACTATTCCTGATCCTGGTTGACTAACCAGTACTTTTCACATCTTCTTTGTTGTGAGTGATTGGGTTTTTCGTGCCTGAGTAAGATTGTTCTTAATGTAGTTTTGATCTTATATTACACATATTTATTGGTTCGAAAATATAATTGCGAAAGTTAGATATGCTTTTTAAGATTAACATTGCTGTTCGTACTACTTGACCTGACCTACTTGTTGGTTTTGGGTGACCTACTGCGACTTTTAGTGCGCACGAACCGGATGGAGTTATAACAGGTGCGCGTTTGGCTTTTTTGGATCCGGCTATTTTTTGACAGTAGATTACTGCTTCCATTTAGGAAATAAGTAGTGTTTTATGCATTTTCTACAATGTCTGGGGTATCTAGTTATAGGATCAATCACTGTTTTTGGTTAGTTATGACTTTTTATATGGGCATTAAGTATGCATTTTCTTGTTTAAGCAGTCATTAATTGTGATTATTTCTATTTTCTACGTTTTTCCAGTCATTGTCCTGGTGATTATTTTGGACATTTATTAGTTGTATGTTTGTTTTTGTAATCACCAGGGGTTTGTATATGCGTGGGTTATAATGGTATGTCGCCACAGAAACTATTTTTTTCCTATGTAGGTATCAAATTTCTTACTCAGACACTAGAACCGCTGAAAAGTAAAAATTTGTTAATTTCACATATTTCTATAAAATGACTAATAACTGTCTAATCTACTGAGCTTCCGTCACATGTCAAGATGTCGGCTTTATACCGGGTTTGTCACGTGGTAGGTATTTGTAGTAATTATTCTATACATGTGTTTTTTATATATTATTTAGATAGAGAAAAAAGGATTTTTTGCCGATTTTGTTTAAATAAAGCTTTTTTCTTACGGTTTTTTGTGTTATATCTTTGGTCCTTGTTATTCTAAATATAATTTGGTCGAAATATAAACTGTCAATGTTTTGTATCCTTTATAAATTGTCTTTTATGCTACAAAATTTTGGAAAATCGCGGAATAAATTATCTGTAATAAAATTGTCTAATGTTTTCAATCTTTTCTATTTTCTTTTCAAATCTTTACTAAATCGTGCTTTATAGTTATGGCTAGGGTGTTGGGTAGCCCTTATCTAGTTCTAAAGTTTTTTGTTATAAAATTTTCATGTTTTCCGGAGGTATATTAATTCAGTGTTTTAGATATGTGTTTTGTCTAAAAGATTCACCTGAGGTGGGGGTTTGATGTCCTTGACCTTTCTGTACCGGAAGCTCATTCTTGTTAACATATATACATGTATAATAAAGTATACTAAACTACTTAAAGGTTAATTACAGGACACCCCTGGTTTACAGAGAGTGTGTTAGGGGTTTCTTAGTGTGGAAATATTTGTTTTATGTCACTAAAATGCGATACTGGCTTGTCTATTCTAATCTAATCTACGAAATAACATATCTACAATCTATAATAGACTTGCCATATCTACCCCTATGTACTTTTATCAAATATAGAGTTGTGTGAGTTGTGTGCTGTGTACTGTATATAGGGTCATAGAGCTCAGGGCTAGCACCATGCATTCCGCGCACCATGCTTCTGCAGAGTCCAAGTACCGTTTTTCCCCCATTGCGAGTTACGCATTATTTCGTTAAGGTGGGAGTCCCAAATAAAGGGTAAGATACGGTTTTTAGTCGATCTACACTTGCGCAGTCCGTGTACTACATCATACTTCCCCCTTGGTCTTTTGGTACGACCGTGTGGGTGTGTGGGTTCGAGTGATTGCCGGGCGGCATTAACACTCCGTAAAAGTCACCTATGACGTTTGTGTTTTCAGTAGTGTGTATGTTTGTTCTGGTGTTTTGCCGAGCAGTCCATATGTAATCGGTCCTAATCTATATTTTTTCATTGTATCCTATATTTTTGATAAATTCGAATACGGCCAGGCGAATATCTTGTGCTATTTCTTTTGGTGGATCTAACAGAGTTATTTCCGTAATAGTTATTAGTTCTAATTTCAAAAGTTTTGTTTCAAATATTTTCCTTTCTTCCGAATATAATGGGCAGTGAAACATTAGATGGCCAAAATTTTCTATTTCGTTACAGTGTTGGCAGTTTTTGTCTTCTATGTATCGGTCCCCTTTAAGATAGCTACTTTTTAGTTTAAGTCTAGTATACATTGTGTCTATTTTTCTATCATGATGGTACGTTTGTAATTTGCTAGGCGGTTTAATATTAATTTCTATGTTATGTGTTGAGCAGTAAGTTTCCCATTGCTGTAGATATTTTTGTTTTACTTTATCTTTTATGATGCTGTAGACTTCCGGTACGCTGAGCTTAATATGAATTTCTGTACCGGAAGTGCTGCCGTATTTTGCTTTGTCGTCTGCTAATTCATTTCCGTTTATGCCCATATGACTTGGTACCCACATTAACTGAATTTCGTCCCCTCTATGTTTTATATCTGTGATTGTTTTTAGTATATTAAAGATCATTTCTTGTCTGTGAGATTGTCCTGATTTTATTGCCATTAAGGAACTAAGACTATCACTAATAATGACTGATTTTGTAATATGATTTTCTTTACAGTAAGTTATCGCATAATCTATTGCTGCTAGTTCGCATGTAAATATTGAAACTTGATGTTGAAGCTTTAAACTCTTGTTGTGTAAGATTGTTCCGTCTTCTCCTATAACTACTATGCCCGCCCCTGCTATTTGTTTTGACGGGTCCTTACTTCCATCTGTATAAATTTGGGTAAAGTCTCTAAAGTGCCGAATAATGTTTAGATTTGCAATAATTTTGTTTCTTTCAGCGTTTTCAGATTTGTTAATTTTTCCTACTAGATCTAAATTGATCTCAGGCATTTCAATATTGATTAGTTGTTCATAGCACGGTTCTTGAATTTGGGTATCGCCTAGGCCGTATTCTGTAATTAGAGTTCTGATGTGTTGTGTGTAAGGTTTCTTTAAATTTTTGTTACTTTTGATTTTGTAAAAATATGCCGGGTGGTCGCATATATCGTCATTGATAGGTAAGTTTGGGCCCAGTCTGGAGCTTCTGGCCCAATATTTTAGTGCTTGAAGTTCTCTCTGTAAAGGTAGTGGGATCATAGCTGTTTCGGTATGTAATGGGAGAGTAGAGGTATGCCTCGGACATCCTATTATGGTTTTTAGTGCCCTATTTTGTATTCTTTGAACCTTTTTTAGTTGTGATTCTTTTGCGGAGGCGTATACTATGCTGCCATAATTGATTTTGCTAAGGATGAGGGCCTTGTAAATGTTTAGAAGGCATTTTTTGTCTGTACCCCAAGATTTTCCCTTTACTGCTCTTATGATATTTAGATCTTTAAGACATCTTTTTGTCATATATTCTATATGCATTTTCCATGATAGAGTTTTGTCAAAATACATTCCCAAAAATTTTGCGTGTTCATTGTATGTGAGGTTCGTACCACATAACGTTAATTTCGGAAAGTTGTTGGCTCTTTCCGGAGGTTTTACGGACGGTCTATGTATTAATAACACTTGAGTTTTTGCTGGGTTAATTATGAAGCCCCAGGATTTGCTCCATTTTTCTATTGTATTCAAAACAGTTTGTGCTTTTTTTACTGCCTGTACCGGACTTAATGATGTTAGCCATGTGGCGGAGTCGTCTACAAATTGAGATATTTTAGCATTTATAGTAGGGTTTTCTCTGTTTAATTCGTTGATTTGTGTTTCAAAGGTATTCATCATGAGGCTAAAAATTATGGGGGACAGAACCGCTCCCTGGGGGGCACCCATTTACTGTTTCCACTACCTCTGAGAGAGCTCCATTGTATTTTACCTTAATCTGTCTGTTTTGTAGAAAGCACCTTAACCATTTTATCATTCGTCCTTGTATTCCGGAGTTTTGGAGTTGCAATAGTGCTCCTCCGTTCCACATTTTATCGAAAGCATTACTAAGATCTAAAAATATAGCTATAAGATATTTATGTTCTGCCTGTGCGATTTTGCCATCTGATTCTAATCGTGTAATATTGTCATCACATGAATGATGTGATCTGCATCCTGATTGGTATTTAGACATTATATTGTTTTTTTCCAAATATGCGCACAGCCTGGGTTTTATCATTTTTTGCATTAATTTTGTAAATGTTGATGTTAGAGAAATTGGTCTATAAGAGGCGGGTTCATTTTTGTCTTTATTAGGTTTTAGTAATGGAATGATAACTGCATGGTTCCAGCTTTCTGGCGTGGTGCCCTCTACCCATGATTGATTAAAAATTTGTAAGAGTGTATTTCTGCTTTCCTGTGGTAATTTTTTAAGTATTTTGTAATGTATCAGGTCTTCTCCCGGCGCACCGTCCTTGCAGTTCGACAAAGCTTTATTAAATTCAAATATAGTAAATTTTTGATTGTATTCTTGGGAGTTGTCATTATTTCTATTATTAATATGTTCATTAACTGCTCTGTTAATAATTATTTTGTTTACCAGAAAGTCTCTAGTGTATCCTTTATTACTACTGGCTTCAGCATATTGTTGGACTACTGCGTTAGCTTTTTCTTTTGGCTCAGTAATAATATGTTGTCCTATTTTAAATACTGGATTGCTTTTTGGTACTCTGCCTTTTACTTTGTTTACAAAATTCCAAACTTCTTTAGATGAGGTATTGCTTGTTATAGTTGAGCAGAAATTGCGCCAACTGTCTTGCTTTGCTTTTTTAATTATTCTTACTGCTCTTGCCCGGGCCATTTTAAATAGAATGAGAGTTATGGGAGTTTTTTCCCTTTTGTGAATTTTACGTCTAATTTCTCTACTTCGTATGGCTTCGTGGCATGCCTGTGTCCACCATACTTTTTTTATTCTAGTTTTTACAATTTTTGGTTTTGATTTTGGAATTGTTTTTTCTAAAATACTATTGAGTTTATCTAAGAATTCTTTGAAATTTTGTTCAACTGTTTGTTCTTTTATCTTATAATTCAATTCTGTCATGCATAAATGGTGAAATTCCATCCACTGGGCAGTGGATGCTATGTCTATGAGCCATTTTTCACTTATAATAGCATTTTCAAACCTTATTGGTGTTTCTATTATTGTTATTACAGGTAGATGGTCACTATTGAAGCTATTGTCGACTACAAGGAACGTTGCCCTGGGGTGCAGACCTGAGGAGACTATAGATAGATCCAGGGCTGAGTCTATCTGGTTTGCCTGCTCGGCGAGACGGGTGCATTGGCCATCATTGATGCAATTGAGATCTGTTTCATTCATGAAGTCTATCAGATCCTCTGCCCCAGCATCTCGCCTAAAATCATTTTCTGGGTTCCAAAGTGGATGTTTTAAGTTAAAGTCTCCTACTATTACATTAGACTGTCCTAAGTTTTTGAAGCTATTTCTAAAAACATTTATGTTGTTGTTATCTTTACTGTTTGTGTAGTAATTATAAATCGAAATGTTACTATCTTTACCAATGATCTCTATTGCAATGTTTTGATTAATAGTATTATAATCTGTTTGTTTCGTTAAGTATGAAAGTCCGTTGCGGACATATATGCATAATCCCCCTGAGGCGGGGGTTTCTTTGTTGTAAAACATAACAGGTTTTTGATAATCCTTGAATTTGAAAGGATTATGTTTTTCTGCTAAATGAGTTTCTTGTAAACAAATTACATCTATAGGTTCTTTTTGGTCAATTAAAAAATTTTGCAATTCATTACATTTACTGTATGATTCGGATCTCATACCCCGAATATTCCATGATATGATGCTGAGGCAGGGTCTGATGTATTCAGTGTTTACCTCAGCTGTATTGTAATCCATTAAAGAATTATTCGGAGTTGTTTTTGGTTATTAATGATTAATGACTAATCTATGTTCTGCATATATTGAGTGGACAGTGAATTGTCATTTGTCCATTCGGTCCTGTGTACATGATATGGGGGGGGGGGTGATTTGAATTTGTGATACCCCTTAAATTTGGTATTGTATGTGGCCCCCTTCGGAATCTATAATACATTGGGCCAGTTTGTTGGTTTGTACGGATCCCATAATTCCCTCCCCAATTTGGTTCCCTTTTAATTTGTCTGTGAGGTGGGGGTAGGGGATAAGCACACCTTTCTTGTTTTATTTTAATTATTTCTTGTGTATTTAGTGTTTTTTTGGGTGTTGGGGGTTTTGGGTTATTTAATTTTGGTATTTCTTGGGGTTTCTTGATAGTTGGGGTGGGGGTGACAACTGGGGTAGAGGTTTTATCTTGGAGGGGTGCTGTTGTTCAGCACATCTTGTCTCATACTCTTTTTTGATTTCATAATTTGCTGCATTTATTTTTTGAACATATTTTTTGTATACGGGGCAGGATTTGCTGGAGCCCCAGTGATTTCCTAAACAATTGTTGCATTTTAATTCAGTAGCATTGCACAGTCCTATTTCATGGTTGCCAGTACATTTCGGGCATTTAATCTTGTTTCTGCATTGGTTTGTTTTGTGTCCGGGAGCCTGACACTTTCTACATCTAATGTACCCTAGCGTTGTTGGTTTTACTATTAAATTGGTCCCTTTCAGACTTAAGGTAGTGGATGTGTAATGAGTACTTCCTGTTTAAGGATCATTTGGAATACTTTGGATTTTATAGCAGTACCTATTTTGTACTGTGGCGCAGTGGTTAGAGCGTCTGCTTTGAGATCAAGAGGTCCTGAGTTCAATCCCTGAAGGAGCCAAAACTTTTTTTCGTTATTTTTTCTTTTTTAGTTATCAAACTGAATAACATGAAAAATTAAGCCATTTTACAAGATTTGAGAACTGTATCTTAATTTTCCTTGGTTTTATCAAGCTGTACAGTTACTTGAAAATACAAAAATTGACCGTGCTCATTTTTAAAAGTTGAATATCTCAAAAAGTAGACGGTAAAACATTTTTATTTTTTCTTATATTTCAATTCATATACTACTTATAAAAGTTTTATAATCAATAGTGATGGCCCTACTCCGAATCTTTTGCTAAAGCCGTGTATTTGTACATGTGTGATATGTCTCGTGGCAAAATTAGGAAAATTGTATACCCTAGTTTTTGGCATTATTGCATATTTTTTGTTGCACATGTTAAGCTTGTAGAATTATAATTCATGTTTTGTAATTCTACATTGCTTGTAGTACTTTTTGAACCTGGAAATGTTTTTAAATGTATATAGATACTTGCAAACATACCTATTTTAACTTTTATGGTACTTTTTAATATGGTCAGTATTTCTAAAGTGGGGGTAGGGCAACAAAAAACGAAATTAATTTTTAATTAAACGGTGAAATGTCTTTAAATTTTGCACACTAGTCGGTTAACAGATGTAGATCATATAAATGCTAAGTTTAATGTGTTTTGGAATAGTGTCCATTAGACCCCCAATACCTTAATGGTAATTCTTCGCATGTAAAAGTTATTATCATTTCATTGGTGATTTCCTTTTTCCCTTTGTGAATAAATTCTTTTTGCCTTATTGTTGCTATGTTTTTGTTGTTTTTAAATAATGTTTGCCTTAATTGTTCAGTGCTCTGATTTTTTGGCACTTCTAATACTCCCATGCTGATTTTTGTTACTTTTGATGTAGTTTTTTTTTTATTTTCTATTTTGATTTCGTGTCTCCCAAACTTGAAATCTTTGATTTTCGTTTCGAAATCTTGTCTGACTTGGAAAAATAAAGCCCCCTTGTTGTTATTCAATTTTCTTATTACATTCCCGCCGAATTGTTGTTTTAAATTTTTTTCCATAATTGCTAATTTCTGTGTGCTTAATCCCCCTTGAACCCCCTTAATGACCATATCGACCCATGATTCTTTAATGATTCTTTCTCTCTGTTCATTGGTCTGTTTTTTTGTGGATGGGGGTGATAGGGTGGGGTTTGTTTTAAGATTTTTCGTTTTGGTAGTAATTTTTTCCCCTCCCTCTTCTAAAATCTGAAATTTGTTATTTAATTGGATTGGGGAAGAAATTTTGTTATTTTTCATTTCATTTTTAGGGGTGTCTAATATTTTTATTGGGGTGGATGTATTTCCCCCATTTTTGTTATTGTTTTGATTTGGACTATTTATGGTTATTGGGGATGTTATTGCCCCCCCCTTTGCTGAGACTGTTGTTTTTTTGATTTTTTGGTGAATCTATCACTATTGGGGATGGTTGTGACCCCCCCTTCTATCCTAGTAATTTGTTTTTTAGGGGTGTCCTGATTTTTTGTTGTTTTTTTAACTAATACATATTCATTTTCTAGTCTACTAACTATTCTAAAATATACATCTTCATCTACTTTTGTGAAGTTGCAGAGATCATTTTTTGATGAATTTATTTCTCTGTCTTGAGTTTGCTCTACTTGAGAATCAATATTTTCAATTAGTGTTATTATTGGCACCCTATTGATTGTCTCATTTTTGACACTTGTTTGAGTCTCTGCTGTGCGCTTATTGTCATTGGCACTTTTAACACTACATTGATTTTCAGTTTGTGTTTCTGCTGACACTCTATCCTTTGTTTCTGTGACACCTACACTACTTGAATTATTCACAGTTTGATTTTCTTTGTTTGTAGTGCTCTTATTGTCACTGACACTTGGTGACACCCTATCTTTTGTTTCTGTGACACCTACACTACTTGGATTATTTACAGTTTGAGTTTCTTTGTTTATAGTGCTCTTATTGTCACTGGCACTTGGTGTCATCTTCTTTGTTCTAACTATTTCTTCTACTCTGTCTTTCATTGTTTTCGTTACTGCAGTCCCTACTCTACTCATTAGTATTTCTTGGAGTGTCAGGTTTAGTTCACGCCATGAAAATCTCTCTGAGATCATGTGTGACCTGTCACCTGCTATTTTGTTGACTAACTTAACTGTTGTACTCTGTTGTGCCCTACGGGCTACTGTACTTTTCCTTTTATTTGCTCTTACTGCTTTAACTGCAGATACCTTTGCCTTTGACGCCAATTGTTTTATGCCACTCATTATTCTTTTTTATTTATTCTTTAAAAAATGTCGAAACAGAAAAAAGAAATAAAATTGAAAAAGAAACTTTTCTATTAATTGTTTTTAAATTTAACTTGATAGCTTGATTCTAAATTACTCTTAAAAGACGGATTGACCTACTTTCAACAATTTAACAATACTTGATTCTGATTGGTAGATGAATTTTGACAGGTGCCCGTAAAATGAGCTGGGAACCTGATTTTACTCTTCAAAGTCTTAAAAATTATTGATCTTAACTTGTTTATTTTTGTTTTAACTTATAACCAAACACTTAAATATTATGTTTATGAATTTTGAAAGAGTTCGTTTACTTAATAAACAAATAATGTTTGCCGAAAGATGACGTTACGTTATGATCGACCTGTCCTGAATTTTGAGCACTTTTGTTTTTGATGCCTATTTCCTTAAATATCTTTTTTAATCAGATACTTATATTGCTGAAATTTTGACTGAAGGTACTTATGTTATAGTTCTACTAGATTTATTAATCCTAAATGTTTTAGTTATGAAAATTAAGTTGTTATCAGCTTTCAGGCTAGCCCTACCCCAATTCTGATTTCCTGTACCCAGCCTAAATTTTACTTTTCTCACCTCAGTTTCTTGTCGTATTACCCTTTTCCCTTATATATAATAAATATCACGTAGTTTCACGTATTTCTGGCGCTTTATTGGCCGTGCAGCCCTTAAATCACCAGATTCACGCTGTTTTTAATGCTATAATGCAATACTTGTTACTGTTATCTATGATATCAGCAAAAAGTATGAAGTTTACCAAAAAACCCTTATTTGTTAGTTCTAACCTATCTAGTCTTACCCCCTCTGTGATCTTTTACCCTTACTTGTCCCGATTAAATCCTATCCTATCTGTCCTGTAGCTGATAACACTTAACACTTATAAAAAACACTTTGAAACAATTTTGAAACTTTTTCCGAAAAATTTCTAAGTCCTTAAAGGCACTTTGTCAAACCCGAAGGCTTTTAATACTTGAGCATTTCCTGGCGCAAAGACAATATTCGAGGCTCTTTCAAGAGAAGCGTGCGACCAGTTCAGCAGTCAAGAGCAAAGTGGTATAACGGTATTATGGATACCCTGGTATACCCTTAAGATATGTTGAGATGAGATAGTGAGCCGTTATCCTCGCTGGCGAAACTGCTAGATCGGCGTTATTGTTACAGGCGATGATGTAGGCGAAAAGTTAGACAGATATACTGTACAATGTATTTAATATACAATACGGACTGGCCGGGAGGGGACTGGAGGTTAATGGATTTGAGTAGTTTTTGGGGTCATTGCGTTATGTTATACTTCATTTATAATATGCTTGTGAACGAAGAATGATAGGCGAAATGGTGTATTCTATTACTGAAGCTAATTAATATTTTGTTATTTTTTAGCAATCACATATAGTGCTGCAACAGTACAAGAAGTACAAGAAGAGGCCGAAGTCGTCATTCAATGTCCACTCAGTGGAAACATTCAGTATCCAACATGGACTGGTCCTGATAGTTTAGCTAGTCCTCTCACACAAGGCCAGACTATAAATGAGCCAGGAATTTCGTGGGTGAACAACACAGATCTGAGGATAGCTAGTGCAATGATAAAACACCATGGAATCTATACATGTAAAGATGCGAATGATAACACCGCCACTGTAAAACTAGATGTTCAGTGTAAGTTTGAAATCAAGAATTTCATTAATTCCGTTCATTTTAATACTAAATGTAGCTAGTGTAAGTGACATCATACTGAGATAACTTTTTACTAAGATGTTTCCTGGTCAATAAGCTGACTTTTTATATAAATATTCAAAGTGTTGTAATATTTTTCCTACGACTCCACAGCAACTTCTTTAAATACAAGTATAACCCTTACATGTATAATCCGCGGCAATCCGAAGTCAAAAAAAAGTTCCTCATATAAGTACGCATGTTATTGAAGTACAATGGTACTATTTTTTCAGACTTTTATTCTACTTGGGCAGAATTTACTATAGCAACACCTGAAAACACACGAACAGTACTTACCTGCACGGTCCATAGCAATCCAAAGTCGAAAATAGTTCCGCATATCATTATGCAGGGAAGGTCTGGAGATGACCCAAAAGAAAATAATTCAACGATCACATTCAACCCATGTGAATTGGTACGAAACCATTTTTAAAATATTTTAAAGTGACGACGTTGCACGAAAAAGTAAATTGTGTATAAGCATATGTTAGTTTCATTTTGATGCATTGGTCAGGCGCGGCGTAGTCAACATCTATTCATTAACAAATCCTGTTAATTTTTGTTTGGAGGACCCGTTTGGGTAAACCCCGTTTATTGCCCCCGTCATCGGTTAAAATGAAGTTCATCCTCTGTTAACCGTACACATTTTCAAAGAAAGCATAGTATGAATTTTAAAAAACAGTTACATTATTATTATTTAACAAACATGGGGACAACAGTTTTTATTTTACCATAATTCAAATCATAAATAAATCCTGTTGTTTCTTAAGCGTGTTCCTTTGTTATTAAATTACAGGACTCATCAAACGGAAACAGGACGAAGTGCACCTTGACTGCAGTAATGCACGTATCAAAGGCAGACAATGGTTTAAAAATGAGTTGCGCATTTGAATATAAAAACACAACAAGGACAACACTGTATCCAGAAGTAAAATTTCAGTGTAAGGTTTACTTCGATATAATATGCATATACACTGTACAGTCAAACCTCTGAACAAAGACCACTGTTTGGAAGCTACAAATGGGGTCTTTGTTTGCATGTGTTTCTACTATAGATGAATAGTGCACAATGACCTCCCTGTTGGTCTTTATTCGCAAGATTGTCTTTATTCGGAGGTGGTCTTTAACACAGGTTAGACTGTTCTGTTTGATATATTAAGAAAGTCGAATCAGAATCGGATCGGAAAGGATTGTAATCTTGTAGTGTGTGTTTTGTATTTGTTGTTCATGCATACAGTCAACCCAGTGTAAACAACCAGGGATGTATTAGACTGTTTCGTACGGGTATTTTGATATAAAAATGGCAAGTTTGGATAAATCAATCATATTGCTTAGGCAGGTGACTGCTTTACTGAGGTGACCACTAATGCAGATTCAAAATATAAACATAATGATACAGAGATGAAAATGAGTGGTTAAAGTCGCTGACTTGAAATCACTGTAATCTCTCATAGACTGAGGACCATAGGTTTGAGCTCTGTTGCCGGTCATATACCTTTATCTGA
>JAFMSR010000003.1:27898285-27921556 GCA_022818135.1 Saxidomus purpurata | reverse complement strand
TTTATATCAAAATACCCGTACGAAACAGTCTAATACATCCCTGGTTGTTTACACTGGGTTGACTGTATGCATGAACAACAAATACAAAACACACACTACAAGATTACAATCCTTTCCGATCCGATTCTGATTCGACTTTCTTAATATATCAAACAGAACAGTCTAACCTGTGTTAAAGACCACCTCCGAATAAAGACAATCTTGCGAATAAAGACCAACAGGGAGGTCATTGTGCACTATTCATCTATAGTAGAAACACATGCAAACAAAGACCCCATTTGTAGCTTCCAAACAGTGGTCTTTGTTCAGAGGTTTGACTGTACAGTGTATATGCATATTATATCGAAGTAAACCTTACACTGAAATTTTACTTCTGGATACAGTGTTGTCCTTGTTGTGTTTTTTATATTCAAATGCGCAACTCATTTTTAAACCATTGTCTGCCTTTGATACGTGCATTACTGCAGTCAAGGTGCACTTCGTCCTGTTTCCGTTTGATGAGTCCTGTAATTTAATAACAAAGGAACACGCTTAAGAAACAACAGGATTTATTTATGATTTGAATTATGGTAAAATAAAAACTGTTGTCCCCATGTTTGTTAAATAATAATAATGTAACTGTTTTTTAAAATTCATACTATGCTTTCTTTGAAAATGTGTACGGTTAACAGAGGATGAACTTCATTTTAACCGATGACGGGGGCAATAAACGGGGTTTACCCAAACGGGTCCTCCAAACAAAAATTAACAGGATTTGTTAATGAATAGATGTTGACTACGCCGCGCCTGACCAATGCATCAAAATGAAACTAACATATGCTTATACACAATTTACTTTTTCGTGCAACGTCGTCACTTTAAAATATTTTAAAAATGGTTTCGTACCAATTCACATGGGTTGAATGTGATCGTTGAATTATTTTCTTTTGGGTCATCTCCAGACCTTCCCTGCATAATGATATGCGGAACTATTTTCGACTTTGGATTGCTATGGACCGTGCAGGTAAGTACTGTTCGTGTGTTTTCAGGTGTTGCTATAGTAAATTCTGCCCAAGTAGAATAAAAGTCTGAAAAAATAGTACCATTGTACTTCAATAACATGCGTACTTATATGAGGAACTTTTTTTTGACTTCGGATTGCCGCGGATTATACATGTAAGGGTTATACTTGTATTTAAAGAAGTTGCTGTGGAGTCGTAGGAAAAATATTACAACACTTTGAATATTTATATAAAAAGTCAGCTTATTGACCAGGAAACATCTTAGTAAAAAGTTATCTCAGTATGATGTCACTTACACTAGCTACATTTAGTATTAAAATGAACGGAATTAATGAAATTCTTGATTTCAAACTTACACTGAACATCTAGTTTTACAGTGGCGGTGTTATCATTCGCATCTTTACATGTATAGATTCCATGGTGTTTTATCATTGCACTAGCTATCCTCAGATCTGTGTTGTTCACCCACGAAATTCCTGGCTCATTTATAGTCTGGCCTTGTGTGAGAGGACTAGCTAAACTATCAGGACCAGTCCATGTTGGATACTGAATGTTTCCACTGAGTGGACATTGAATGACGACTTCGGCCTCTTCTTGTACTTCTTGTACTGTTGCAGCACTATATGTGATTGCTAAAAAATAACAAAATATTAATTAGCTTCAGTAATAGAATACACCATTTCGCCTATCATTCTTCGTTCACAAGCATATTATAAATGAAGTATAACATAACGCAATGACCCCAAAAACTACTCAAATCCATTAACCTCCAGTCCCCTCCCGGCCAGTCCGTATTGTATATTAAATACATTGTACAGTATATCTGTCTAACTTTTCGCCTACATCATCGCCTGTAACAATAACGCCGATCTAGCAGTTTCGCCAGCGAGGATAACGGCTCACTATCTCATCTCAACATATCTTAAGGGTATACCAGGGTATCCATAATACCGTTATACCACTTTGCTCTTGACTGCTGAACTGGTCGCACGCTTCTCTTGAAAGAGCCTCGAATATTGTCTTTGCGCCAGGAAATGCTCAAGTATTAAAAGCCTTCGGGTTTGACAAAGTGCCTTTAAGGACTTAGAAATTTTTCGGAAAAAGTTTCAAAATTGTTTCAAAGTGTTTTTTATAAGTGTTAAGTGTTATCAGCTACAGGACAGATAGGATAGGATTTAATCGGGACAAGTAAGGGTAAAAGATCACAGAGGGGGTAAGACTAGATAGGTTAGAACTAACAAATAAGGGTTTTTTGGTAAACTTCATACTTTTTGCTGATATCATAGATAACAGTAACAAGTATTGCATTATAGCATTAAAAACAGCGTGAATCTGGTGATTTAAGGGCTGCACGGCCAATAAAGCGCCAGAAATACGTGAAACTACGTGATATTTATTATATATAAGGGAAAAGGGTAATACGACAAGAAACTGAGGTGAGAAAAGTAAAATTTAGGCTGGGTACAGGAAATCAGAATTGGGGTAGGGCTAGCCTGAAAGCTGATAACAACTTAATTTTCATAACTAAAACATTTAGGATTAATAAATCTAGTAGAACTATAACATAAGTACCTTCAGTCAAAATTTCAGCAATATAAGTATCTGATTAAAAAAGATATTTAAGGAAATAGGCATCAAAAACAAAAGTGCTCAAAATTCAGGACAGGTCGATCATAACGTAACGTCATCTTTCGGCAAACATTATTTGTTTATTAAGTAAACGAACTCTTTCAAAATTCATAAACATAATATTTAAGTGTTTGGTTATAAGTTAAAACAAAAATAAACAAGTTAAGATCAATAATTTTTAAGACTTTGAAGAGTAAAATCAGGTTCCCAGCTCATTTTACGGGCACCTGTCAAAATTCATCTACCAATCAGAATCAAGTATTGTTAAATTGTTGAAAGTAGGTCAATCCGTCTTTTAAGAGTAATTTAGAATCAAGCTATCAAGTTAAATTTAAAAACAATTAATAGAAAAGTTTCTTTTTCAATTTTATTTCTTTTTTCTGTTTCGACATTTTTTAAAGAATAAATAAAAAAGAATAATGAGTGGCATAAAACAATTGGCGTCAAAGGCAAAGGTATCTGCAGTTAAAGCAGTAAGAGCAAATAAAAGGAAAAGTACAGTAGCCCGTAGGGCACAACAGAGTACAACAGTTAAGTTAGTCAACAAAATAGCAGGTGACAGGTCACACATGATCTCAGAGAGATTTTCATGGCGTGAACTAAACCTGACACTCCAAGAAATACTAATGAGTAGAGTAGGGACTGCAGTAACGAAAACAATGAAAGACAGAGTAGAAGAAATAGTTAGAACAAAGAAGATGACACCAAGTGCCAGTGACAATAAGAGCACTATAAACAAAGAAACTCAAACTGTAAATAATCCAAGTAGTGTAGGTGTCACAGAAACAAAAGATAGGGTGTCACCAAGTGTCAGTGACAATAAGAGCACTACAAACAAAGAAAATCAAACTGTGAATAATTCAAGTAGTGTAGGTGTCACAGAAACAAAGGATAGAGTGTCAGCAGAAACACAAACTGAAAATCAATGTAGTGTTAAAAGTGCCAATGACAATAAGCGCACAGCAGAGACTCAAACAAGTGTCAAAAATGAGACAATCAATAGGGTGCCAATAATAACACTAATTGAAAATATTGATTCTCAAGTAGAGCAAACTCAAGACAGAGAAATAAATTCATCAAAAAATGATCTCTGCAACTTCACAAAAGTAGATGAAGATGTATATTTTAGAATAGTTAGTAGACTAGAAAATGAATATGTATTAGTTAAAAAAAACAACAAAAAATCAGGACACCCCTAAAAAACAAATTACTAGGATAGAAGGGGGGGTCACAACCATCCCCAATAGTGATAGATTCACCAAAAAATCAAAAAAACAACAGTCTCAGCAAAGGGGGGGCAATAACATCCCCAATAACCATAAATAGTCCAAATCAAAACAATAACAAAAATGGGGGAAATACATCCACCCCAATAAAAATATTAGACACCCCTAAAAATGAAATGAAAAATAACAAAATTTCTTCCCCAATCCAATTAAATAACAAATTTCAGATTTTAGAAGAGGGAGGGGAAAAAATTACTACCAAAACGAAAAATCTTAAAACAAACCCCACCCTATCACCCCCATCCACAAAAAAACAGACCAATGAACAGAGAGAAAGAATCATTAAAGAATCATGGGTCGATATGGTCATTAAGGGGGTTCAAGGGGGATTAAGCACACAGAAATTAGCAATTATGGGAAAAAATTTAAAACAACAATTCGGCGGGAATGTAATAAGAAAATTGAATAACAACAAGGGGGCTTTATTTTTCCAAGTCAGACAAGATTTCGAAACGAAAATCAAAGATTTCAAGTTTGGGAGACACGAAATCAAAATAGAAAATAAAAAAAAACTACATCAAAAGTAACAAAAATCAGCATGGGAGTATTAGAAGTGCCAAAAAATCAGAGCACTGAACAATTAAGGCAAACATTATTTAAAAAAAACAAAAACATAGCAACAATAAGGCAAAAAGAATTTATTCACAAAGGGCAAAAGGAAATCACCAATGAAATGATAATAACTTTTACATGCGAAGAATTACCATTAAGGTATTGGGGGTCTAATGGACACTATTCCAAAACACATTAAACTTAGCATTTATATGATCTACATCTGTTAACCGACTAGTGTGCAAAATTTAAAGACATTTCACGGTTTAATTAAAAATTAATTTCGTTTTTGTTGTCCCTACCCCCACTTTAGAAATACTGACCATATTAAAAGGTACCATAAAAGTTAAAATAGGTATGTTTGCAAGTATCTATATACATTTAAAAAACATTTCCAGGTTCAAAAAGTACTACAAGCAATGTAGAATTACAAAACATAAATTATAATTCTACAAGCTTAACATGTGCAACAAAAATATGTCAATAATGCCAAAAACTAGGGTATACAATTTTCCTAATTTTGCCACGAGACATATCACACATGTACAAATACACGGCTTTAGCAAAAGATTCGGAGTAGGGCCATCACTATTGATTATAAAACTTTTATAAGTAGTATATGAATTGAAATATAAGAAAAAATAAAAATGTTTTACCTGTCTACTTTTTTGAGATATTCAACTTTTAAAAATGAGCACGGTCAATTTTTGTATTTTCAAGTAACTGTACAGCTTGATAAAACCAAGGAAAATTAAGATACAGTTCTCAAATCTTGTAAAATGGCTTAATTTTTCATGTTATTCAGTTTGATAACTAAAAAAGAAAAAATAACGAAAAAAAGTTTTGGCTCCTTCAGGGATTGAACTCAGGACCTCTTGATCTCAAAGCAGACGCTCTAACAACTGCGCCACAGTACAAAATACGGTACTGCTATAAAATCCAAAGTATTCCAAATGATCCTTAAACAGGAAGTACTCATTACACATCCACTACCTTAAGTCTGAAAGGGACCAATTTAATAGTAAAACCAACAACGCTAGGGTACATTAGATGTAGAAAGTGTCAGGCTCCCGGACACAAAACAAACCAATGCAGAAACAAGATTAAATGCCCGAAATGTACTGGCAACCATGAAATAGGACTGTGCAATGCTACTGAATTAAAATGCAACAATTGTTTAGGAAATCACTGGGGCTCCAGCAAATCCTCCGCCCCCCGTATACACAAAAAATATGTTCAAAAAATAAATGCAGCAAATTATGAAATCAAAAAAGAGTATGAGACAAGATGTGCTGAACAACAGCACACCCCCCAAGATAAAACCTCTACCCCAGTTGTCACCCCCACCCCAACTATCAAGAAACCCCAAGAAATACCAAAATTAAATAACCCAAAACCCCCAACACCCAAAAAAACACTAAATACACAAGAAATAATTAAAATAAAACAAGAAAGGGTGTGCTTATCCCCTACCCCCACCTCACAGACAAATTAAAAGGGAACCAAATTGGGGGAGGGAATTATGGGATCCGTACAAACCAACAAACTGGCCCAATGTATTATAGATTCCGAAGGGGGCCACATACAATACCAAATTTAAGGGGTATCACAAATTCAAATCACCCCCCACCCCCATATCATGTACCACAGGACCGAATGGACAAATGACAATTCACTGTCCACTCAATATATGCAGAACATAGATTAGTCATTAATCATTAATAACCAAAAACAACTCCGAATAATTCTTTAATGGATTACAATACAGCTGAGGTAAACACTGAATACATCAGACCCTGCCTCAGCATCATATCATGGAATATTCGGGGTATGAGATCCGAATCATACAGTAAATGTAATGAATTGCAAAATTTTTTAATTGACCAAAAAGAACCTATAGATGTAATTTGTTTACAAGAAACTCATTTAGCAGAAAAACATAATCCTTTCAAATTCAAGGATTATCAAAAACCTGTTATGTTTTACAACAAAGAAACCCCCGCCTCAGGGGGATTATGCATATATGTCCGCAACGGACTTTCATACTTAACGAAACAAACAGATTATAATACTATTAATCAAAACATTGCAATAGAGATCATTGGTAAAGATAGTAACATTTCGATTTATAATTACTACACAAACAGTAAAGATAACAACAACATAAATGTTTTTAGAAATAGCTTCAAAAACTTAGGACAGTCTAATGTAATAGTAGGAGACTTTAACTTAAAACATCCACTTTGGAACCCAGAAAATGATTTTAGGCGAGATGCTGGGGCAGAGGATCTGATAGACTTCATGAATGAAACAGATCTCAATTGCATCAATGATGGCCAATGCACCCGTCTCGCCGAGCAGGCAAACCAGATAGACTCAGCCCTGGATCTATCTATAGTCTCCTCAGGTCTGCACCCCAGGGCAACGTTCCTTGTAGTCGACAATAGCTTCAATAGTGACCATCTACCTGTAATAACAATAATAGAAACACCAATAAGGTTTGAAAATGCTATTATAAGTGAAAAATGGCTCATAGACATAGCATCCACTGCCCAGTGGATGGAATTTCACCATTTATGCATGACAGAATTGAATTATAAGATAAAAGAACAAACAGTTGAACAAAATTTCAAAGAATTCTTAGATAAACTCAATAGTATTTTAGAAAAAACAATTCCAAAATCAAAACCAAAAATTGTAAAAACTAGAATAAAAAAAGTATGGTGGACACAGGCATGCCACGAAGCCATACGAAGTAGAGAAATTAGACGTAAAATTCACAAAAGGGAAAAAACTCCCATAACTCTCATTCTATTTAAAATGGCCCGGGCAAGAGCAGTAAGAATAATTAAAAAAGCAAAGCAAGACAGTTGGCGCAATTTCTGCTCAACTATAACAAGCAATACCTCATCTAAAGAAGTTTGGAATTTTGTAAACAAAGTAAAAGGCAGAGTACCAAAAAGCAATCCAGTATTTAAAATAGGACAACATATTATTACTGAGCCAAAAGAAAAAGCTAACGCAGTAGTCCAACAATATGCTGAAGCCAGTAGTAATAAAGGATACACTAGAGACTTTCTGGTAAACAAAATAATTATTAACAGAGCAGTTAATGAACATATTAATAATAGAAATAATGACAACTCCCAAGAATACAATCAAAAATTTACTATATTTGAATTTAATAAAGCTTTGTCGAACTGCAAGGACGGTGCGCCGGGAGAAGACCTGATACATTACAAAATACTTAAAAAATTACCACAGGAAAGCAGAAATACACTCTTACAAATTTTTAATCAATCATGGGTAGAGGGCACCACGCCAGAAAGCTGGAACCATGCAGTTATCATTCCATTACTAAAACCTAATAAAGACAAAAATGAACCCGCCTCTTATAGACCAATTTCTCTAACATCAACATTTACAAAATTAATGCAAAAAATGATAAAACCCAGGCTGTGCGCATATTTGGAAAAAAACAATATAATGTCTAAATACCAATCAGGATGCAGATCACATCATTCATGTGATGACAATATTACACGATTAGAATCAGATGGCAAAATCGCACAGGCAGAACATAAATATCTTATAGCTATATTTTTAGATCTTAGTAATGCTTTCGATAAAATGTGGAACGGAGGAGCACTATTGCAACTCCAAAACTCCGGAATACAAGGACGAATGATAAAATGGTTAAGGTGCTTTCTACAAAACAGACAGATTAAGGTAAAATACAATGGAGCTCTCTCAGAGGTAGTGGAAACAGTAAATGGGTGCCCCCAGGGAGCGGTTCTGTCCCCCATAATTTTTAGCCTCATGATGAATACCTTTGAAACACAAATCAACGAATTAAACAGAGAAAACCCTACTATAAATGCTAAAATATCTCAATTTGTAGACGACTCCGCCACATGGCTAACATCATTAAGTCCGGTACAGGCAGTAAAAAAAGCACAAACTGTTTTGAATACAATAGAAAAATGGAGCAAATCCTGGGGCTTCATAATTAACCCAGCAAAAACTCAAGTGTTATTAATACATAGACCGTCCGTAAAACCTCCGGAAAGAGCCAACAACTTTCCGAAATTAACGTTATGTGGTACGAACCTCACATACAATGAACACGCAAAATTTTTGGGAATGTATTTTGACAAAACTCTATCATGGAAAATGCATATAGAATATATGACAAAAAGATGTCTTAAAGATCTAAATATCATAAGAGCAGTAAAGGGAAAATCTTGGGGTACAGACAAAAAATGCCTTCTAAACATTTACAAGGCCCTCATCCTTAGCAAAATCAATTATGGCAGCATAGTATACGCCTCCGCAAAAGAATCACAACTAAAAAAGGTTCAAAGAATACAAAATAGGGCACTAAAAACCATAATAGGATGTCCGAGGCATACCTCTACTCTCCCATTACATACCGAAACAGCTATGATCCCACTACCTTTACAGAGAGAACTTCAAGCACTAAAATATTGGGCCAGAAGCTCCAGACTGGGCCCAAACTTACCTATCAATGACGATATATGCGACCACCCGGCATATTTTTACAAAATCAAAAGTAACAAAAATTTAAAGAAACCTTACACACAACACATCAGAACTCTAATTACAGAATACGGCCTAGGCGATACCCAAATTCAAGAACCGTGCTATGAACAACTAATCAATATTGAAATGCCTGAGATCAATTTAGATCTAGTAGGAAAAATTAACAAATCTGAAAACGCTGAAAGAAACAAAATTATTGCAAATCTAAACATTATTCGGCACTTTAGAGACTTTACCCAAATTTATACAGATGGAAGTAAGGACCCGTCAAAACAAATAGCAGGGGCGGGCATAGTAGTTATAGGAGAAGACGGAACAATCTTACACAACAAGAGTTTAAAGCTTCAACATCAAGTTTCAATATTTACATGCGAACTAGCAGCAATAGATTATGCGATAACTTACTGTAAAGAAAATCATATTACAAAATCAGTCATTATTAGTGATAGTCTTAGTTCCTTAATGGCAATAAAATCAGGACAATCTCACAGACAAGAAATGATCTTTAATATACTAAAAACAATCACAGATATAAAACATAGAGGGGACGAAATTCAGTTAATGTGGGTACCAAGTCATATGGGCATAAACGGAAATGAATTAGCAGACGACAAAGCAAAATACGGCAGCACTTCCGGTACAGAAATTCATATTAAGCTCAGCGTACCGGAAGTCTACAGCATCATAAAAGATAAAGTAAAACAAAAATATCTACAGCAATGGGAAACTTACTGCTCAACACATAACATAGAAATTAATATTAAACCGCCTAGCAAATTACAAACGTACCATCATGATAGAAAAATAGACACAATGTATACTAGACTTAAACTAAAAAGTAGCTATCTTAAAGGGGACCGATACATAGAAGACAAAAACTGCCAACACTGTAACGAAATAGAAAATTTTGGCCATCTAATGTTTCACTGCCCATTATATTCGGAAGAAAGGAAAATATTTGAAACAAAACTTTTGAAATTAGAACTAATAACTATTACGGAAATAACTCTGTTAGATCCACCAAAAGAAATAGCACAAGATATTCGCCTGGCCGTATTCGAATTTATCAAAAATATAGGATACAATGAAAAAATATAGATTAGGACCGATTACATATGGACTGCTCGGCAAAACACCAGAACAAACATACACACTACTGAAAACACAAACGTCATAGGTGACTTTTACGGAGTGTTAATGCCGCCCGGCAATCACTCGAACCCACACACCCACACGGTCGTACCAAAAGACCAAGGGGGAAGTATGATGTAGTACACGGACTGCGCAAGTGTAGATCGACTAAAAACCGTATCTTACCCTTTATTTGGGACTCCCACCTTAACGAAATAATGCGTAACTCGCAATGGGGGAAAAACGGTACTTGGACTCTGCAGAAGCATGGTGCGCGGAATGCATGGTGCTAGCCCTGAGCTCTATGACCCTATATACAGTACACAGCACACAACTCACACAACTCTATATTTGATAAAAGTACATAGGGGTAGATATGGCAAGTCTATTATAGATTGTAGATATGTTATTTCGTAGATTAGATTAGAATAGACAAGCCAGTATCGCATTTTAGTGACATAAAACAAATATTTCCACACTAAGAAACCCCTAACACACTCTCTGTAAACCAGGGGTGTCCTGTAATTAACCTTTAAGTAGTTTAGTATACTTTATTATACATGTATATATGTTAACAAGAATGAGCTTCCGGTACAGAAAGGTCAAGGACATCAAACCCCCACCTCAGGTGAATCTTTTAGACAAAACACATATCTAAAACACTGAATTAATATACCTCCGGAAAACATGAAAATTTTATAACAAAAAACTTTAGAACTAGATAAGGGCTACCCAACACCCTAGCCATAACTATAAAGCACGATTTAGTAAAGATTTGAAAAGAAAATAGAAAAGATTGAAAACATTAGACAATTTTATTACAGATAATTTATTCCGCGATTTTCCAAAATTTTGTAGCATAAAAGACAATTTATAAAGGATACAAAACATTGACAGTTTATATTTCGACCAAATTATATTTAGAATAACAAGGACCAAAGATATAACACAAAAAACCGTAAGAAAAAAGCTTTATTTAAACAAAATCGGCAAAAAATCCTTTTTTCTCTATCTAAATAATATATAAAAAACACATGTATAGAATAATTACTACAAATACCTACCACGTGACAAACCCGGTATAAAGCCGACATCTTGACATGTGACGGAAGCTCAGTAGATTAGACAGTTATTAGTCATTTTATAGAAATATGTGAAATTAACAAATTTTTACTTTTCAGCGGTTCTAGTGTCTGAGTAAGAAATTTGATACCTACATAGGAAAAAATAGTTTCTGTGGCGACATACCATTATAACCCACGCATATACAAACCCCTGGTGATTACAAAAACAAACATACAACTAATAAATGTCCAAAATAATCACCAGGACAATGACTGGAAAAACGTAGAAAATAGAAATAATCACAATTAATGACTGCTTAAACAAGAAAATGCATACTTAATGCCCATATAAAAAGTCATAACTAACCAAAAACAGTGATTGATCCTATAACTAGATACCCCAGACATTGTAGAAAATGCATAAAACACTACTTATTTCCTAAATGGAAGCAGTAATCTACTGTCAAAAAATAGCCGGATCCAAAAAGCCAAACGCGCACCTGTTATAACTCCATCCGGTTCGTGCGCACTAAAAGTCGCAGTAGGTCACCCAAAACCAACAAGTAGGTCAGGTCAAGTAGTACGAACAGCAATGTTAATCTTAAAAAGCATATCTAACTTTCGCAATTATATTTTCGAACCAATAAATATGTGTAATATAAGATCAAAACTACATTAAGAACAATCTTACTCAGGCACGAAAAAACCCAATCACTCACAACAAAGAAGATGTGAAAAGTACTGGTTAGTCAACCAGGATCAGGAATAGTAGTTCACCAGCATCTGTCCGAGGACCGAATCGCCGATCATGCAAATCATGATCTACACTTACTTCTTTTATTATTTATAAGTAAAAAATAAAACAGATTAACAGATTAAAATTAAAATTTCCTTCTGAAACAATTAAAAAGAATTTCTCACCAAAATTCCACAAAATTTTAATAAAATTTCTATTTTACGAACTCATGATCTACAGCAACATTCATATATTTAAAGACAAATTTTGGCATTTTATCTAATTTATGATACAAATGATTCAAATAATTACATTAATGACTGTGCTTTTTCAACAGTAGTAGACCGAACTGGCGGCCATTAGGTTAATCATTTTTGTCTCTCCTGGCTCCATGGGTTAATTCGCTATCCGATTTTTGCTTCTAGCTCCGGTAGTAACAACCAATTAGTACAAGTCTCTTTATAATTTTCTATTGTACACCATTATAATTAAAGAAGTAAAGTTAACAAGTAGCCTGTGCGGTTGCTGGCCTATTTGGCTTTTAAGGGGTTTTTATATCTTCAAAATTTCAGAGTAGGAACATAAGTCAAACTTTCATGCATACTTTTCAACTTGTTCAAATAAGTAAAACCATCTTTTAGGACAACATTTTATTCTATCATTCAGGACAATTAAAATTTTTATCATCACGAAAAGCTAAGCAAAATAAAAATAGGACAACACTTTATTAAAGGGGATTTTTACTTTACAAAACAAACACATATAACATCTAGTATCAAAATTTTCTAAAAACTGTTAGGCTACCACGATCCAGACATACAAACTAGGTCAATCACACTTAGATCTCATTGGTCGCCGTGATTGGCCTACTATTTGGTAACCAATCAAATACAACCTTTGGCTATACTGGCTGGAAATTGCAGTCAGGTAAATTTCTCCTATTTCTGGCTTCAAAATTTTATTTTTTAGGCATGACGGGAGACATGCCGGGGTCTCATCCAAATATTAAGCTAACATAAGTGCTCTTTTGGACGGACCTTGATAAAATTCTCATCAAATCAAATCAAATCATAATACCGTTAATTTATCAATTTTTGCATTTTTAACCAACCTAAATGCATTTATCTATCATCTTGATGAAAACTATTTTGTCTAAGTGAATAATAAATATGTATTTATGTATTTTTCTAGTGTAATGTTCAGTAACTAAGTGCTCTTAATAGATGTCTCAAGGGGGTAAATTGTTAGAACATGTTTCGAATTAAGGTAGTATGCGACCTTTGACTGACGTCCGACCTTAAAAAAGCGAGCTTCTCCGATTGTTATGAAATTTTGGCTTATGGTACAATTACATATTGCTTGCATTGTGTTTCTTTTAATATAGATGGATGGATGGATGGATGGTCAGGCAAAGCTCAAAAATGTGGATGCTCAAAAGTATACTGTTTATTTAGTGAAAATGATAAAAGTATAATTGATCATCCAAAACGAATATGTTAATTTGAAATAGTTATTGACATAGCTTTAAGAGACGAAAGGCTTTTTGAATGCTCAATATGTTAACGTTGTAAACGTTGAAAAAGTTGGACCAGTAGGTGTTCGATATTTCGGACAAGTTACTTCAAGAGGATATTTCGGATATGACACTTTTACTGTATCTATTTTCTCCCTAGCCGAGCTTAAAATGTTCAATTCAAATATTAAAGGAACAAAAAACAAAACAAAACAAGAGGGCCATCATGGCCCTATATCGCTCACCTGACTACCATTGGCTATGATACAAGGGTTCATTATTCTAACATGATTCGTAGAGGTCCACTACACAATGCTAAGTAACATTCCAAATATTTATTCTCTGCCTGTCGGCCTTCTTGTTTATTTAAGTTTTCCCTATATTAGATTCCGTTGTTCTTCATTTTCCAAAAGTACTGGCAATGTTCTAAAAAGGGTATCTCGGTTTTCATGACCTTTTTTGTTGGTGGTACATGAAAATGCCAGTATAAAACTTTGAATTTCTATAACCTTTTCCCTAGGGGAAATAAACTAAATATTAGATACCCTTCTGTAAATCAAAGGCCTGCGGTGTAGATGCATCACTGGAAAAATAGATGTTGAATAACATTTTAGAAAAACACAAAATCTGCTTCTGCGCAAATATGTAAACTAATAAAGGAAGCCCTGACACAGTTGAAAAATAAATTCCATGAGCTTTGAAATGATTTCTTGTATTTGGCAGGAATTTTTTGTGCGGGAACCTAAAAGAAGATATTATCACAATCAAAGTTTAGACAGAACAACGACATATGTAATATGCCACAGTAATAAAATCATTTCAAGCTAATTGTTCGTTTCTGGATAACTTTTCATTTCCCTCGTAGCAGAATTTTAAATAAATTGCTGTATTTTTTAAAGATTAAATTGCTTCTCTTTATCCAGGACACAAACAGACTGGGAATATTTTACAATTAAATTAGTCATTAAAAGGTTTTTAATAATTATCTTGACTTACATTTAGAGCTGCCTATACATCATGGTCCGTATATTACGGACATGTACACCAAAACGGATCTCATCCAAGAAAACAAGCTAATATACATTGTATCTGCTCCAAAACTAATTTACGAGACAGCTTTTTTCAACCGAACGAATCTTAATATATTTTTTCTAATCTTAATATTAACACTATTATTATGTACATGTTAAAGTACAACCGTGCGAGATAAAAAAAAATACATAATTATATACCTGTAAATAGAAGAAACAAGGCGACATGCCATTTTATATTCCATGAAAATGTCTCCATAATACAAAATGTTAATGTATTTTACAGGTGTAGATGAAGATGCACTAATTGCGCAGCGATCACGGTAGCTCTACTTCTTCTCCACACAGACAGTTGTTTACAAATCATAAAGATCAGTATTGTTTAAATACGTTTAACGTTAGTAAAAGTGTCACATGATCAACTGAATCGTTCAACGAAATGGCGAATACGTTATGAATCAGCGTTACGGTACTGCATCGATAGTGATAGAGGCAGTATGGGTTTTAGTGAATTGAAACAAATCGTACTGCGAATTTCAAAGGTATTTATGTGATCGATGTACTTTGTATGGAATACTTTAAATGTCCACTATCGTTTACATTATATGAATCAGTGAAAACAATTTTCAGTGTTTTATTTTTTTTAACACAATTACGTATAAATAGTAGGTAAAACATGTTTTGAATATAAAATATTCCAATAAAAGATTAATATAGAACTGGACCAGGCTTTGCTAAGATCATACATGTACTAAGTCAGAATGTAAAAGATGTGTAAATAACGTTTTAATTGCTTATGTGTATATGTGAAAAAAAGCAAACAATGTGTAATTTTATTCGTTGATTTCCAGTGATGCGTTTTAGCTGCATTTTTGAGGCCCCTAAAAGAAGGGTTACGATCGGGGTATTACTGACTCCCCCTGTGAACATAATTTATTATACATTATATGCGCGAGTAATGAGACTTTAATTGATTTACATAAATACACAAAACCCTACAATGTACATGTACATAGAGGGCTCGGATTTGTTTGTGTAGAAATGTACATTCAAAACTTTAGGTTTTAGAGTTACTGCCCTTATTCACTTTTACATGTGTGGAGCATACCCATAAAGTATTGAATGGAATTAGTTGATACTGTGTGAAAGCAGACAATAAGAGGACTGAATGTTATGCATGCATGAGAATAATACTTGTAGCTTCTTTATCGTTTAGTTTACTGTCCCTTCTTACTTCTCATTCCCGGTACGGAGCATTACTTGAAAAATATTGAAGTCAGTCAATTGCTACTTCGTACAGTTGAAATCAAGGAAAAGAAGTGCGGTGCACTAAAAAGTCAGAACTCTAGGTTACTGTCCTTACTCTATTTGAATTAAATCTGCCATTCGGGTCACACGTCACTATAGACAGCTCTTGATAGCTCGAAAAGAGTTCACAGTATGCGTTACTTTGCTTTTGAAAATTTTATTCACTTTAAACCTGTATCCTTTAGCAACAGGCTGTTTTCAGATTTGAATCGCCCGTCATTTTTAAAGGTTCAACAGTATATGAAATTATTACAGTCGCGAAATTGAACGCCAGACCATTATGTCCAACGTCTTCAAAGTGACGCCAGTTTTCACTATAACTGGGATGTAAAAAACACGCAGCACAAAATTCTTACAATTAGACTTAATGTCTGAATATCTGATCTGCCACTCTTTTCATACCGAATGTTGAACATTACGAGCTCAGTCGTTGACGTCGCTTTGTTTATAATTCTTACAGTAGTGTGACGTCATACGTCAGCGTACGTCAGTCTAATACACGTCACTGTCATAGTAACTTTACAAAGCGCAAAGACTAGATGAACAAGCATTTTAAAGAGCTCTCAAGAAAATAATTATGGCGACACGAGACCAATGGTATAAACCAAATCTCTTATACAACATACACTACAGTAAGTGTTAATTTTTGTTACAAGACAAAATAATGGTTAAATTGCAAAAATATTTATTGAAATAAATAACAAAGCTTTTAACGCAATATCTAACCAGAATGTCGAAATAAAAACTGGAGTCAACTGAGTAACAAACTGGTAAATAAAAGTAATTGACTGAAGATTCAGAGCAAGAAAAATGGTAGAGGAAATTGCAGTATGAATTTTTAATTTTGATAATTCTTATACGCGATACAAATTAACTTTCTATTACCATTTTATAAAATTGTCCATAACTCATTCACATCACGGCATTGAAATTTTCCTTTACATGATTAAAGAAAGACGAAGAATGATTTCAGCTGAACAGATACTATAACAATGAAATTACAATGACGAGATTTGCCGAGATTAATATACAGGAATCTCTCTTTCAACTGTGATACTTTCTCTGTCAGTAGGCCACGTAGAATAGCACTACTACATAGAACTTCTTCATTTGAGAACCGGCTAAACATGTACCTTAACTTCCAACTTGTTGCACGGGGATGTGGCGAATATAGGAATGTTTTAATTAATTTTAACTATTGCAACGGGTTTTGCCCAAAACCCACTTGTGTGTGTATTATCGGTTAGTCATCTCTTTCTCAAGCCCTACCCTATCCCTCGTTATCCCTAGTCCTGCTTTAAATGAGCTAGCTTCTTTTCTTGACGATGTTCCTAAAAGAATAATGATCTTCTCATTCATTTCCTACATAATGGCGGGTAGGACGTGATTCTTTGACATCCGACTCCACATTTTTACCACATGATTTCGGTTAAACATATCAATATAGCTTGACCATCACATATCGCTTACTACATACTCGTACATTTGTGACGTCATAATGTTGTCTAGACCTTTTGCAATTTTGCCAGCAAATCTACATTGCACACATTGCAAGAAGGAATATTTCCGCGTCTCATAGATACCCTTGTTCTTATTTTACATACCGTATCGTAAGAACGATCTCAGAATCAACATTAGGTAATTGTTAAATAATATTGAGCGGTCCTACAGTTAAATTAAACAAAACAAAACACACATATCAATTATACCCTACTTACATTTCAGGACCTCCCAAAAAGTAGAACCCCCGAAGATGGTCGTTCAAACAAGCCTCTTCAATCCGAGTGTCTGTACGTGCGGGGAACATGGTTGTGAACCAAAATACAGAATGGAGAGAAAAGTTTTATGGAGTGAAAAAGAAATTGTCAGAGTGGAACGAGAAGAGAAGACAATAGAACATCAAAAGAATGTTGTAGACAAAAATATTAAAGATAAAGAGAGAATAAGGTGTTGGCATGTGGAACGTGGTGATGCTAGTGATGGCGATAGAAATAAGAAGATTAATATAGATGTGATTGAATGGAGAAATACTGGAAATGGCGCTAGTACCAGAGGTGATAGTGGAGTTGACGTTGTAGACAATAGGATTAACATAGATGGTGTAGAAAGAAGAGAAAACAATGTCGGTAGTATCAGAGATGATAGTGGAGTTGACGTTGAAGACAAATTTTTTAATACAGATGGGATCGTGAGTAGTAGAAATAATGACGGTTGTATCAGAGTCGATGGCGGGGTTGGCATTGAGAAAGTTCTAACAGATGTAGTCATAACCAAGTTTAGCGATGAATGTAGTACAAGAAGTGATGACAGAAGTGACGTTTGCAATGAGAAGAAAAACATAAATGGTATTAGAAATGACGACAAGGAGGTTGGCAGAGATAGAGAAAGTTGCGGTAGTGGCATTGATGATGGAAAAATTTACACAGATGGTGTCAGAAGTCACTGCAATAATGATGCTATTGTTAGAGGCGATGTCGGCTTTGCTAGTAGAAATATATCCATAGATGATATCGAAAGTCAGCGGAACAATGATGAAGCAATTATAACGAATGGTTATGGTTCTACGGGAGATACAAGTGTTTATCAGAGTGAAGATGTCGGAACACAAGAGCCAGATAAAGAAATCTCTTCCGCATTTGGTATTATGTCAGTCTACTGTAACAGTGAATTGCACAGCTGGTAATTGAGTTTTCAGTTATGTTAATACATGTATTACAGAAATATGTGTTTATGCTAACTCTCATGATGGAAGTTCTGGAAAGGCTTACTATATACATTGGAGTAAATACAATTGGTTTGAAAAGGGAAGTAATTCCTCCTATTCTTAAATAAACACAATTTGAGAGCGAATATATCTTTTTATTTAAATAAGATCATCCGGTTGTTTCCATAGATTTTAAACGTAATTTGAACCTTTTCTTTTCCAGGAGGATGGTTACTGGAGAAGACAGTGTCGAGTAGATAACGGAGTGTGATTTGAGAAAATACATAGTATAGACGATGAGACTAAATGTTGTTTTTTAATAAAAAGAGTTTTCTTTCAACGGTGTTGAGTGATATGTATAGCAACGTTTTGAAAATACATGTAACTATATGGTTTAAGGCTATAGACGGTTTAAGGCTCAATATGGTTTTAAGCTAGAGATGGTTTTAAGCTACATATGGTTTTAGGCAAAAGAATGGTTTTAAGCTAGAGGGGGTTTTGGGCTAAAGATCGTTTTAAGCTATAGATGGTTTTAGGCTATAAAATGGTTTTAGGCTAAAGATGGTTTTAGGCTTTAGATGGTTTTAGGCTAGAGATTGTGTTAAATGGTTTTAGGCTATAGAATGGTTTAAGCTATAGATGGTTTGAGGCTATAGTCGGTTTTAGGCTAAAGATGATTTTAGGTTATGGTTGGTTTTAAGCTATTGATGGTTTTAGGCTATAGAATGGTTTAAGCTAGAGATGGTTTAAGGCTAGAGATGGTTTTAGGTTATGGATGGTTTTAAGCTAAAGATTGTTTTAGGCTATAGAATGGTTTAAGCTAGAGATGGTTTAAGTCTATTGATGGTTTTAGGCTATAGATGTTTTTTTGGCTTTAGATGGTTTTAGGCTAGAGACAGTTTAACCTTTAGATGATTTAAGGCTATAGATGGTTTTAGGCTAAGGACAGTTTTTAGTTATAGATGGTTTTAAGCTAAAAGCTAAAGGAGGTTTCAGGCTAGAGGCTAGATGCTGGACAAGAAGGACAAAGCAAAGTCAAACAGTGATTGGATCTTGTTAAGTTAATATGTTGCTTTACTGCTCAATGGAGTTCCATTTCATTTTTTCAAAATTGCTCTCAACCATACCATTTAATATGAATTTCTTTTTGAGAATTTTAAGGGATATTTTTATGACTATGAGTCATATACTTTCAAAATCTGATAAATGGCTTCTGATTAGAAATTTTCATTTTCAAAACAATTTTTATCACAAGTGAATTGACACAGAGGTGAACAATCTTAGTAGAGGGTCACAAAAGAATCAGTCTTACGAACTTTCTTGAAAACATGACCAATCATTTTAAAAGATAAGATTTTTAAATTTTACTCTTATTTATTGACATATCGATCCTTGATACTAGCCCCAACCCTAAGGGCCATGCCTACTCTTAAAATCAACATCTTGGTCAAGAAAATATTTCAAAATCAAGCTTCTTACCATCTAGATTATTTAAAATTCATCAAATGCTGGTTAGATTATACAGGGTAGGGCTAATTTTAAACCCCAGTGACATGATTTGAACTAAATACTACACAAATTACTAAACATCAAATATCTAAGCTGTAGACCTTGCAGATTTGGACAAAATAGGGTTCTAAAGATTTGGCTTTTGGTTGCAATAATCACTACAGTTCACATGCCAAAGCCTGCCATACTATTTTAGTAGAAAGGCGTAAACATTTATATACCAGTAATACTCGATTCCTGTATTATATTATTTTTAAATTTCGTTTAACGCCTTTTTTTCTCACCTTAATTTTATTATGTGGAGTGAAAACTTGAGAATTATATATATATATGTTTAATCTTAACATTTGAATGTTTTATAGCATGTGTATAGACATGATACTTTTTATGTTGTTCTTAGTCTCTCATAACTCTTTTAGAGCGGTTTTGTACATTTTTACATGATTATAAATGTTAATGTTTTATAATTTGTATGTACAAAAGTGAGACTATAATAAAATATCTATCTTATACATCAATATCTATCATGTGGAATGAAATTTAAATATGTGCAGGCCAGCATCCATGCCTAGTTTCATCAGCTTGCATCCAGCAGTTTCTTAAACTTAGAAGATGTTGTTTTAAGAAAATATACATCCGACATGGCGATTGGTTACAATAGCTCATTCTGCCGGCAAACTGACCGTGAATGAAAAGACCAGGCAGATGTCGAGGATGCATGCATATTATCAGTCTATCTTCAATGCGCAACGTACATGTATTTCTCTACGGCACACGTACATGAAACAACTTTTTTCTTACCTCTATACAATGACTACTAATGGGCTAATATAGTTAACCTTGTGTTAAAGACCACCTTTGTGTGGGGAGAAATTAGTGTAATATTATATAGTTGAAGCAACTGTGAATAAAGACCATCTGTCAGCAAAGACTGTCTGCAGGGCTAGCACTGGCCCATTTTTCCTTTGAGCCATTTTTTTTACATTTGGCACTGTTTGCGTAGCAAACACAACATATTAGTTCTTTCTTTAAAAGTTATAGCCAATTCAATTCATTTTGAACCCACTTGACTTATTTTGTATCCAATATTTATCTTTATAAAGAAAAAAGACCAGATTAAAAAAAACATTGAGTAACAAGAGCTGTCCCTCATAAGTGACGATTGCCCCCAAAATGGTGTCTCACAGTCCGAGTCCTTGACACTCAAGGTGTGGAACCTGTAGTTGCGCATAACACTTATCTCCATGAGCTGAACATTAAATTTTGTTTCAATTCATTTTGAAATATTTCAATCTATAACAAAGTTACAATGCGGACATGAACATGTGTATATATACAAGATTCTAAATTGTCTGACCTCTAAGTGTGATCTTGACTTTCAAGGTAATGGCCCGGGACTTGCATGTGCCATGTCATCTCCATGTGCTCAACAATTGTGCCATGTAATACAGAATTCCATTAACTCCAAGTGTGACCTTGACCTTTAAGGTAGGGTCACAGGTGTTTTACGGGACATGTCGTCTTGATGACATTGTGCTGAACATTTGTGCCAAATAATTTTAAAATCCACAGTCTGGACAGGTCCTGGAATGTGTGCATATATACATAAATCATTACCTTAAAACTCTGTGACCTTGACCTTTGATCTTGATGTGCTGAACATCTGTGCCAAGTTATTTTTAAATCCTTCAATGTATGACAAAGTTACAGCCCGGATACAAAAAACAAGAGCTGTCCATAAGACAGCAAGCTCGACTATTGTGGGTGTTTGCTAATAAAACAAAACTTTTATCAGTATAATAGCAAAACAAAATTCTGCTAACTATTAAGTATAAACTAGGAAAGTTAAATCATAAAAAAGTCAAAATCTATCACTATATATTTAATTTTTGGTAAATTAATTGTTTGATACAAAATGTACCCCTGAACACTATTGCTAAGTTTGATATAACTACCGTAAGTGGATACTGAGGTATGTGCATGATAGTACCTTGCATGCAAAACTTTAACCAAATTTTCAAAGTCAAACAAGGGCCATAATTTGTACTAAATTTATACAAGAGTTATCTGTCTTGACTGTGTGACACCCCTTAAGACATTAACAAAGTTTCAAGTCAATATCATAAGTTACTGTAGTTACTAAAATATGTGCATGATAGTACCTAGCAGGCAAAACTTTAACCAAATTTTCAAAGTCAAACAAGGGCCATAATTTGTACTAAATTCATACAAGAGTTATCTGACTTGATTGTATGACACCCCTAAAGACATGAACAAAGTTTCAAGTCAATATCATAAGTGGTTACTGAGATATGTGCATGATAGTACCTAGCAGGCAAAACTTTAACCAAATTTTCAAAGTCAAACAAGGGCCATAATTTGTACTAAAATTTAAACAAGAGTTATCTGACTTGACTGTGTGACACCCCTTAGGACAGTAACAAAGTTCAAGTCAATATCATAAGTGGTTACTGAGATATGTGCATGATAGTACCTAGCAGGCAAAACTTTAACCAAATTATCAAAGTCAAACAAGGGCCATAATTTGCAGTAAATTTATACAAGAGTTATCTAACTTGACTGTGTGACACCCCCAAAGACATTTACAAAGTTTCAAGTCAATATCATAAGTGGTTACTGAAATATGTGCATGATAGTACCTAGCAGGCAAAACTTTAACCAAATTTTCAAAGTCAAACAAGGGCCATAATTTGTACTAAAATTTAAACAAGAGTTATCTGACTTGACTGTGTGACACCCCTTTAGACAGTAACAAAGTTCAAGTCAATATCATAAGTGGTTACTTAGATATGTGCATGATAGTACCTAGCAGGCAAAACTTTAACCAAATTTTCAAAGTCAAACAAGGGCCATAATTTGCAGTAAATTTATACAAGAGTTATCTGACTTGATTGTATGACACCCCTAAAGACATGAACAAAGTTTCAAGTCAATATCATAAGTGGTTACTGAGATATGTGCATGATAGTACTTAGCAGGCAAAACTTTAACCAAAGAAGCAACGCCGACGCCGACGCACAAGTGACTGTAATAGCTCTCCATATTCTCCGAATAGTCGAGCTAAAAATGCAAGGACGGACAGTACGATTTTAATATGCCCAACTTTTGAAGAAAGACAAGAGAATATAAGAGACTAACAATTTATTAAGAAATATCTATTAACAAGATTACATCATAATTATAACAAGAATAGAAAAGAAATGGAACGATGATCACTATGATA
>JAFMSR010000003.1:27874777-27897785 GCA_022818135.1 Saxidomus purpurata | reverse complement strand
GGGCTGGATCAAAACCATTTCCTACCTTTTGAAAGGAACCAATGCAAGGATGCTACAGAGCAAGTTTGGTCTAAATCCGAGAAGAATACATTTAATTGAAAATGTTGACGACGAACAATGACGGATGGACGATGAACCACACACTCATACAAATACATGTAACTCACACGGACACCTCCGTCCAGATAAGCTGAAAAACCTAGGATCTTGTAAATGGTACTAAAGTCTTGCTGAAATTTCTTCCACGATTGTTTTTATCTACTTTCAGTAACTGAAGTTCGAATATGCAGCGGACTGGGGTAAGAATGTTTTTTCAAAGGGTTTTTTGGGAGAATGTTACACAATCCTTCCATTAGAATGATAGGTTTAAAGATTGTTTTCCATCTCTAGTAACAGAAACCCCTATGTGAGGTGGACCAGTATACTTTCCTTGGTTTTAGAAAACGTGTTTTTGACATTGTTTACATCGGGTCAGAAGACATTAAAATACTTTTCTACTTATGTCAATGATGACCTATATGCAATGGACCAAATAAAGCGAATCTACACAACTATATAACCTCATCATTACCCTCTAGAAAGATGCAAAGTTTTAACCTAGTTTGTATTCTTTTCATGCTATGCATAGATACGGACCTAAGGCCCCTTTGTTAGGGTTCTTAAAGTAAGCACCGGCTCCTGGTACCAATTATAAGCGAGTACTTTTAGAGTTATTGTTGCTAATGTATATAACAGACATGCACATATCCCAAAAGCTCTATATGTTCAGGCGTGCTAAAAATAGACATGGCAACTGCAACATATCATTTGAAAGTACACAGTACATTAATGAAGCTTGTAAAATTTGACCTGTCTTTGACTACTGAAAGGGCATTGTATAAGTTAACTTAACAAATGGCTACTATCTAAAGGCTAGAGTTAGACATGTGTACACCATGATTAAGCATCTTCCTTAAAAACCGAAAAACTTTCTAAAATCATAGGAAATACTTGTGTATGAATCATAAAAGTCTAAATGTGTTACATTGCTATAATTTCCCTAAGATTAAAACAAAAGGTTTAACATTTTATTCCATCAAATATACATACAATAGCATATCAATTCAGCAAATAGCACAACAAAGCGATACCAAGCGCCAATATCAACTTCCAGGTTTATCAATCGCAAATGGGGTCTTCCAAACTCTAACAGCTATGACTGGTTTGCCTTTCTTTGTAAGTCTATTGAGAGTTTTAATCACCTTCACACGTTTGACTAAGAGTTTTTCACCTTCTTCTTGGTAGATGACATCTATATGCTCGCCAACGTTAAGCTGTAACATAAATTATTTTCACATTAGTTGTGTACACTTTTATTATGACATTCGCCAGACTTTCTTGCCTTATACAGCTGTTTGCCTGCTTTCTTTTTTGTGTAGAAATGTTACACAGCTTGTAGCTGAAACAAAAGTTTGTGACATAGACATTTTCGTAATAATAATATATTGCACTGGTTAATTCCAATCACTTGAAATTGGAAACTAAGAAATGAAAAAAAATCTCAAAATATCCATTGAAAATGCTATACGATTAAGTCTAGTACCTTCCTTGTATATACTATGTTAAACTGAAGGTCAACAAAAGAATTTTATCGGGAACCCATCCTTTCTCTGATGTCATACTTAAGCAGCAACAATAAGGGTGTAAATAGTGCCAATCAAAATATGCATTGTGATTCTATTTCACCAAAACGTTTTCAAAACTTGTGAATCAATTTTGCCAGAATACATCAGCTTCTTGGAGTAAGTTCATGATTTCTCGGAGGACATGGCGTAATTGTGTGCAAATACTTAGTGCACAATATTTCAAGCAGGTAACTAGTTTGCAATGGAAGTTGATATCTCTCTACTATATTTAATCTATGTGTGTTTTACTTATTTTCCAAAGTCTGGAGCTTCATATAACTGTGTCTAATCAGCTTAATCCCATACTTTCAAAACTAAACAATATCTTGTTATTCCAAACCCAAGATCTAACCCATTCATAAAGAATTTTGATACAACTGTCTGAAGTAATGCCATTTCAACAAAACGAACATAAACAGCACATATGGATTTTCATAACTTTTAGTGGCCAAAGAAATTAATACTAGGAATTCTGGTCACAAGTTTCAAATCTATTGGCAAATCTGCAAATAATTTGCCATTTGACACTTGCATTGCAATAGAAATAAAGCAAATATAAGCACAGAAATCAGAATTTATCAGAGAAAAAAGGTATCTGGCAAGGTATGTATACTTGTAACTATGTTGTAGCAAGGCATATATTTACATACAATAATTATATTGAAAAGATATTTCTTGTTTTTGTTTGGCATAACAGATACAAACTTATTCATACTAGAGGCCAAGAAACTTGCGCAGGTACTATCATCTTCAATCCCTATATTAACATAACTGAAAATGATACTCTGATTCCATAACACTTTGAGAACAAAAGCAACATTTTTTGTCAATTTTATCTGCACTTTACAATACTTAGTTAAAAGCTGTAGAATGCTATATCTATGATATATTCACAGTAAAAGAAGATCAAAATTTAAGATTCATTGCAAAATGAAGCATTTTTAAGGTTTATTAGCTTCACTAATCAAGGTCATCATTGAAAGGGGTGTAAAAATAAGAAAATATGTTGAAATATGGCAAAAGCTTCAGCTGAATGCATTTTAAAATCTATTTGCAAAATTGTTAACACAGTCCAAATTTCATTACTGTAGCTGCAAACACAAGAAAGTATTTCAAAAGGTCACTATGAAAGTCAACTGAGGACCCACTTGAAATCTGCTTGCAAAATTATACACCCACACCAAATTTCATGACTGTAGCTTTATAAACAAGAAAGTATTTTACAAATAGATACATGTACTTAATATAATTTGTGCTCTGAATTTCATCACTGTAACTTTCAATTAGAATATTAACCAGGTGTTTCTACGATTTGACTTGGTGACCTAGTTTTTGTTCCCACATGACCAAGTTTTGAACTCAGCCTAGAGTTTACCAAGACAAACATTTTGACCAACTTTTCTGAAGATTGGGAACAAAACATGGTCTCTAGAGTGTTAACAAGGTTATTCTAGGAATTGTGCTGGTGACCTTTTTTACCAAACGTTTCCCAGTTTCAATTTCAACCTAGAGTTTATCAGGACAATTGTGTGGCCATAAGGTTTTTCTATGATTCAAACTGGTGACCTAGGTTTTAATCCAACATGCACAGATTACCAAAATAAAAAATTTGAATAACTTTTAATTACATGTATATTGAAAATCTTCATAAAAGTGGTCTTTAGAATGTTCATAAGGTTTTTCTATTATTTGTCCTGGTGACCTAGTTTTTGATACAACATAACCTAGTTTTGAACTCAACCAAGAGTTCATAAAGACAAAGATTCTGTTCATGATGATTGATTACAAAATGTAGTTGTAGAATGCTCACAAGGTAAATGTGGACAGAGGACAGGACAATGGACATCAGGCAATCCCAATAGCTCTCATTGAGCACTGTGTACTCTGGTGAGCTAATAAAGTCATATATAATGTTTAGCCAGAACAGTCAACTGGAAAAATAAATGTTACAAAAAATACTATTTATTGGCTCATTCATTTTCCATTTCCACTTACTGATTTTATTTGCTTTAGAGTTTAAACCTATTGCTCCAACTGCAATCTGCAGTGCTGTGCCTTTAGTACTCTCAGTGCTTTGATATGTACATACATGTGAGAGTGTCAGTTTTATGTACAGCATAAACACACTATTCCTTACCTTTTTTGCTTTCTTTAATAATGTTTTTCCGCTTAGCAGAAATTTGCTACCGTAGAACATATTGTCGGTTTCCCTATAAAGGTAAAGAAGATTAAAAAAATTAATCATGGACAAATTAATGTACCCAAGCATTTCAAATTGAAACAAGCTTTGATAGAGTTAAAGGCATGTCATAATTTGTAAAGGTACTCCATAGGCACAAATGTGGTTGTCTTTCTTTTTTATTCCCCCCAAAAAATTTGATTGGCAGATACCTCTTGAAAAAGAGATATACTGCACTTAACAACTTTCTCAAAAAAGTGTATGTAACTATGGCAAAGCTTTCAAACTTCTTCAAAAGTTAAAAAGGGACACCTTACAGGTATTGCCATTAGAAACTAACAGTAGCAAACAAAATGCACATAACCGTATCCCACGTATCACATGTTGTCATATAAAATATTTAAAATCCCATCTCATAAATTAACAATAAATTGATAACTGTTTTCTATTTAGGTTAAAACGATGTTGATGTATACATTTCTTTAATATTTTTGTTGCTGCTTCAAAAAAGCATTGTCAGACAGCGTTTCTTCATTGAAAAAATGATGCGCTCTATTTTCAGCCTGTACTTTTGATTTTAAAAGCAATGTTAGAAATGTATTTTCGAAGAAATAATAGGCAATACCACCTGTAAGATATATTTCTTGGTATTATATTAAAGTTATTTTTGTTCAAATAGTACAAAGATTTAACATCATTTTTTCAAAAGAACACAAATTTTCTGGGGAGTTATACAATTTTTTTCTATTTCTTTGATCATTGAACTTCAAGATTATGAAATTAAATATGTTACGCCACACAAAACCTTCTTACCCAAGGGCTTTGAAGTAGGACATTCTTTAGGTCATCTCTTAGACAATTTTGGCAATAAATCCATTATGTCTACGGTAATTGAAAAGTCATTACTCTCAGCTATAAAGAAGGAACCTGCATTTCTTTCTCTTATCTAAAGGTATTTGCAGAGGTAATCTGCTAGTAATGAAGAAATTCAAGAAAAACTGAAATGTTGAATTGTAACCTGTAAAAACTATATGTTATTCTCAGAAATTCCCATTATTTTGGTCACCTCAACTTTCAAGGTAGTTAATTCTTTCAGCAAAGGGAAGTAATTTTATTAACAAAATGTTTCAAATATCACTTACTGAAGTTATTTTTTAAATAACTTATACAAGTTACACCCCTGACTGCTATAGTTTAAAGAATGAGTAACAAATGTGTTGTGTCTTCTGTAGTTTTCGACATTGCTATCTGTGTTCAAATTCTGAAAGTCAGTCTCTTGTTGCATACAATAGTTAAACACAGACAAAAAAGTCATTTAAAGTGATCAGCAAGTACCACCCTGCTGCTTTGTTAGCAGCTAGTGCAATCATTAAGATTAAGGTAATGTTTCCAAACCAGTACCTGTTAGACATTGATAATCCTTTTGACACGATAATGTCCGCTCTAAGAGAATGAACCAAGCTGTGTTTATAGCCAAATGGAGCATCATAATCTGGTTCAATATCACTGAATGACTCATCATCTTCTTCGTATTCTTCGTCATCATCAACATCACTCACATCACTATCCTGTACAAAACGACTTGTTAAACAGACGGCAATAATATGTGTTTATCAAAGCATTTGTTTTGAGGCAGTGAAATAGATACCAAGTGTCACTTTAAATGTACACTGAAATATTTATAAATTTGCCCTACTTTCCGATCCAATAAAATGCCCTCATTTCATTCAAAAAAGGAAGTAGTATTCCCCATTTTGACCCAGTATCTCCAACATGAAAATAAGTATTTCACTTATTTTTCCAATAAGTGAGACTGTGACATCACAGAGATAAGCTCCAACCTAAATCTCTATATATTTCAATACAAATATTGTCTGTAGATGGGACAAACTGTAAGCCAGTAGTTCATATAGTTATTTTGCCAGATATGGTTACAACCAATATAAACATTAAAGTTTCTTAGGCAATTTTGAATATTGTTTTCCCTAATCTAATTTGATTAGGTTGTGCGCAAGACATTTGTTTTGATTGAGTTAAGCATTTAATTTTTATATACATCTTCATATCATAATGAAAAGTAATATGTCACTATTACAGGAATAAACAAACTTATTGCTTTGGTTCGCTGATGCTCCCTCGTAATAAATTTGCTTATTGACCTGTAATATATACCTATAACCTATACATATTTCAAGCATATTGATATTTTTAATTTCAAATAAGCATGAGAAATCAATATGGCTTATTTACCATGATGAGACTCAAAAGCCAAAACAATGGCAAACAAACTGAGTCTGTGAGTGACAGCTAACAATTTGTTGGGCTAGGTCAAATTGTATCCTAGCTTATTATTACTAGTTGTTAGATTAATTTTAACCCTCAGGTGCACACAGAGTAATGCTTACATCTTTATTTGACGATTTATTTGACTTTCTTTTGCTTGTTTTTGACCGTTGATTTTTTGTGTTGAAACAAACAGATCTATGTCTTTGAAATTCTTCACTTAAAACTACACAACTTCTACAGTCAGAAACACAAGAAATGTAGCTCCTAGATTGTTTTACAGGTATTTCTATCTTTGCAGAAGAAATGGAAACAATTTTCTGGTTGCACAAAAGTCTGAAGTAAGTAGACTTTGCGGATAATGTATTAAACTTGGAAAAACAATTCATGTTTACACTCAAAGTGAAAGTAGAAAATTGAAGATGACCGCATTTTCGCATATTTCAGAAAAAAAAAAACACAGTGTAACATAAAAATATTCAGATTATTTCTGTAAATCATTTTCTTGGGTAAAAATGTTAATTAGGAATTTCCATATCCCCTCCCCTGCTTTATTTGAGGAATCTAAGCTAAATACGAATAAACCAAGCTAGCTCGAAAAGATTTTCCCACAAAATTTGAAGGAAAAATCGTAGTTTTGACAGAACGAAATGGAAATGAAAGACGATTCAGGCGTATCTATTCACACAAAACACGATGAAGCAGAAACTTCAGTTATAACAAGCTCCAATCCTGTAGTTTTTCAATGTTCTCAGTGCGATGCTATTGTTGGTGACTCTACGTCATGGGTTTCCGCGAACAAAATTATGAGAACAGTAACACTAGGAAGTAAGAATTAAGAAGATCTATGTAATATCAATCTTAAAAGGCTATTTTTCTAATGTCGGATTCAGTCTTTTTTACTTTCAATAGTTGAAACATAAGCGATGCATAAGTAGTCTCACTATTTCCACTTCAAAGGCAATTTAGTTATTTACAGGTTGACATTTTAGAGTTGTCCACCGCAAAGGTGTATCAGATCTGTGAAAGGGGTCACACTGAAATGCCAAATAATTAGGCCAGCCAGGAAGAGAAGATGTCGGAAGATTTGCCCTGCCATTTTGTCAAACAATTTCATATTCTCATCTCCCTGGCCGTGACATTAGGGATGCATAATCAATCATCAAAAATAATCAGACAAGTGTTTCCAAACTATCAATCGTCGATCATAGAATTCATCAGGTCTATTATATCACCTGAATTGTGTATCATACACAGATATGAATGTCGTAGACCAATCAGTGTATCTGGTTATACACAAATCCGGTTATTATGCCCCCGAAGGGTGGCATATTAAAATCGCACCGTCCGTCCGTGCGTCCCCACTTACAAATTCGTGTCCGGACTGTAACTTTGTCATGCATTGAAGGATTTTAAAATAACTTGGCACACATGTCTAGCACATCAAGACGACGTGTCGCGTGCAAGACCCACATCCCTACCTCAAAGGTCAAGGTCACACTTAGAGTTTATAGGTTATGGAATCCTCTATATATGCACACATTCGTGTCTCAGGGTTCCCTCTGGGTCTTCTACCCCATGGGAGCTGGTATTTAGAGGTTTTAAGAATACTGAAAGTTTTTTTTATGCCCCCAATGGGTGGCATATCAAAATCGCACCGTCCGTCTGTCTGTCCATCCATCCGTGTGTCCGAACTTACAAATTCATGTCCGGACTGTAACTCTGTCATGCATTGAAGGATTTTAAAATAACGTGGCACACATGTCTAGCAAATCAAGACGACGTGTCGCTTGCAAGACTCACATCCCTACCTCAAAGGTCAAGGTCACACTTGGAGTATGAAGGTTATGGAATCCTCTATATATGCACACATTCGTGTCTCAGGGTTCCCTCTGGGTCAATTTTAGTTTGCGCCAACAAATTCGCCAATCAGAAAAAGTTTGCGCCAATGGCTCCAAAGTTGGAGCCACTAGTCTTCAAAGGCTACAGAACACACTGGAGGAGAGAGGAGTCATACCACTTGTAGTTAAGATTTGATTGCATGATAGCAAACACTGTATATAGATCTAAATGATGCGAAATTTATTTCAAACATTTTTGTAAATTTTCAAGGGTCAAAATTTCATTTTCTGGAGCCAGGGTGAGGCTTCAATGGTTATGGCACAGATACTCTAGGATTGCATATCATAATTTTCTGTTCGTGTTTTGCAGCAACATGAACCCAAAAATGAAAGTAACAGCATTCCTCGTTTGACACATATTTTCGCGACCTCGCATGTCCGTGAACTTATTTTCGTACATTAATGTTTCTTCGATTTTAGCGATTTAAACAGTTTTAAATTAAACAAAATGTGTCCAAAAGTATGTTCAATGGTTTAAAATAAGTATTGATAAGTATTAACGAATACTGAAGGTTTTGAAGGCGCGAATATTGCCAAAGATATATTCATGTAGAGAAAAAATTTACGTCAAGGACAATTTGCAACTTGAGATTGCACCATGTAAGTCAATAATTTAATTACCGACCCAAAAAAACAATGCCGAAATTATAAGTCTGTTATGACACGTGATTATCGTTAAAACGGGTATACATGAATATTGCGTTATGATCGCCCAGGCGCAATCTGTGAATTACAAAGTAACAATACACAGCATCGTGTCAACCAAGCAACGCTAATTAAATCCGTGTTACAAACAACGTATTATAAATTCGCCGAGGTCTATCATATTTCGTTTTATGATTGTTTATCAATTAACACCTCTGATCACGACCGAGACGGCCCGCGTGCGCGTTATCAGATAGCGTCTAATTAGCTCCGCCTTCTTCCGTAAGCTAGCCAACAGACGACGATCGATTTTTGATTGACACGTCGAAATTGCCGAGATTATTTTGTTGGCGCCACTAAAATTCGCCAACTGAAAGAATTTAGCGCCAGAATTTATTTTTTGTCGCATTTGGCGCCATTGGCGACCGACAGCGGGAACGCTGTGTCTGGACTGTAACTTTGTCATGCATTGAAGGATTTTAAAATAACTAGGCACACATGTCTAGCACATCAAGACGACGTGTCGCGTGCAAGACCCACGTCCCTAGCTCAAAGGTCAAGGTCATACTTAGAGTTTGAAGGTAATGGATTCCTCCATATAAGCATATATGCACACATTCGTGTCCGGACTGTAACTTTGTCATGCATTGAAGGATTTTAAAATAACTTGGCACAAATGTCTAGCACATCAAGACGACGTGTCGCGTGCAAGACCCACGTCCCTAGCTCAAAGGTCAAGGTCATACTTAGAGTTTGAAGGTAATGGATTCCTCTATATAAGCATATATGCACACATTCGTGTCCGGACTGTAACTTTGTCATGCCTTGAAGGATTTTAAAATAATTTGGCACAAATGTCTAGCACATCAAGACGACGTGTCGCGTGCATGACCCACATCCCTACCACAAAGGTCAAGGTCACACTTAGAGTTTATAGGTAATGGAATCCTGTATATATGCATACATTTGTGTCCGGACTATAACTTTATTATGCTTTGAAGGATTTTAAAATAACTGTGCACAAATGTCTAGCACATCAAGCGGATGTGTCGCGTGCAAGACCCAAGTCCCTACCTCAAAGGTCAAGGTCACACTTAGTGTTTAAAGTAATGGAATACTGTATGCATGATTACTCTGTCATGCATGGAAGGATTTTAAAATTACATAGCACATTTATTGAGCACATGGAGAGGACACAGACTGTGAGGCACCTCTTTCGGGGGCATTCGTCACTTAGGAGGGACAGCTCTTGTTAATCATGGAGGTGGCTGCTCGTCCGGTAACAGGGCGATTAGAATTTTTCTAGTGGATGAGCGGCATATACTCGTATGTTAGGCTGGTTGTCCAGAAATCACCTTATTTGTATTAAGAATTCATCTTGATAATGTTAAGAGCAGTAGTAAAGTACACAAGTAGCAATTATCATAGCTTGTGTTACAGTACACGTAAGGTGTTTTTTCCAAATGTCACCCAGTCACCACGACAGAAATTCATTCTAGGTGACCAGTCACGGTGACATGGTCACCCTAAAAAAGTTTTGGTCACCCAAACGGCCACCGCGACCATTTACGATGCGCTGAGATATTCGGTCGCGGGTGATTCACGGTGGTCGGTCGCGGTGAATCGCGGTGACCAACTCGACTGAAATAAAGTATTTTACAATTATTTTATTATATTTATTGATGTACAAAATGTAGAATACATCAATTTCTGTAAATACTTTTTATTTTTCATCTACGGTCTCTATTATTAGCACATCGTCGCCGCGGTATTTCTGTTCCGAATTGCCGCTCGAGTATTACTGCATAAAAAATCATCATTTTTAGATACATGTATAATTGTTTCAAAACGTTTTCTTTCCTTCCTGTGTTAATGTAGATTTAAAATAATAATTCACGTAAACAATGTGCCGTAATTGGTCAATCTTTTTAATCCCAACTTGCCTTTTGTCAATCACGGTGGGTGTGAAAAATATCGCCTGTAATAAAGGATGACATATTTAACTCAAAAAATTGTTTGCAAACCCAAGCTATTTGACACAATTACTTCTGAAAGATAACTGTCAATATTGAGTGAATACGCATATTTGTCTGCGGAGATTTTGAGTATCTCTTGTCTTACGAAAGTCGACAGACAATGCATCGAAAGTGCGTAAATATTTAAATTATTGCAATAATTATATTGTCCAATGTTCGTAAATTTTCAAATGCAAAAAATGATCTAGATTTATATCAAAAAGTTCCGAATGTTGTGTACCCGAAACACAATTACCGTCTGCTATATTTGGTGTACCGCAAGGTTCAGTTGTGAGACCTCTCTTTGTTGCGAATTATGCTTTCTTTTTTATTTAATTTTATTATTTTGTACGGATCACACAAACAACAGGAATATTACGGAAATGCACATTATTAATAAAGAAATCTTGAATATCAAAACGAGTTGCTTGTTCGCAGCAGGAACGTAGAATCTGTATATCGCAGCGTACTTTTTGTTTTGTCATTTTTGATTGCCTCTAATTTTTCAGCCAACGTCCATGCTTTCCCAGTTAAATTATTTTCATTTTGCCAAATAAAGTTATTTTTACTGCAAAGTGTTTTCTATATCAAACGTAAAGCAGCAGGTGTCATGAGATCAAAGAATGCCGCCGCGATGGCCGGTTTCTTTGATCTTAGTGAGCACGTGGTCTGAAAAAGAAAAAGTTTGAGACATTGACAATATATTGATATTTTGGATTATTAGATCATAAGTTTGGAATAGTTAAAGTAAGTTTGTTTTTTTAGATTTATTGTGTTGCCGGGGTTGTTTTACTTGATCCTAAAGTATGTTAGTTTGTTGATAGCGGCATCGTAATTAAAACGATTTGGGCGTCAGAAAGTTTCGAAAAACATCAAATTATAATTATTTTTCTATTTTTTTATTGACAATTTACAGTTAATCAGTAAAAAAAAACATAACAAATATTGAAGTCTCGACCCGAATGTGGACACCGCGAAACACCGTGACCAGTCACCGCGATTCGCGGTGACGGGTGACTCAGGGGGGCATTTGGGTGACCAAATTTACGTGGTCACGATGATTGGACATCGCGGTGATGGGTGACAATTGGAAAAAACACCTTGCGTGTACTGTACATGTTCAATACTTTCCGACAATAAATGAATTTTGTATTATGTATGTATAAACAGAAAATCAGATTAATTGATTGAATTAAAAAAATCCTACGAATGCATATTAGATCACATTGCAATGCACTACATGTAGTAATAAAAACACCCAGTTTCCATCACTCTGTTTTGTTCTATAAGGCGAAAAGAAAAAATATCTGTGTTTCGGGCAACCCGACCCTCCCTAGCAAAACCCCCCCGACCCTAGAGTTTTTATTTCAAAAAAAAAATTGAAAAAAAAATTATTTTTTTTTATAATGTGTCCCTACCCTACCTAGTATTCTTCGGACCGTTGCCCTAAACACAGATGTTTTTTTCCAACCCATAGCATATTTTTCGTTTAAAAAAAAAAAAAAAAAAAAACTTTGCCCCTACCCTACCTAGAATTTTTGGGACCGTTGCCCTAAACACAGATATTTTTTTTTTGGCCTAAGCCAAAAACGAGAGAAAAATCGCTTTTCCAACAGATATCAATATATACGAAGTACAGTGGTTTCTGCCGATTCATCAAACTTAATTGTATAGAAGGTGCGAAACTGGTTCATCAAGGAGACATTGTATGATATAACAATTTGATTTCACACATAACTAAAGGTTATTACTCAAAGAACAAACAGATATGAAAAAAAATTGTGATTATATGATATTATGACACGAGGTACATCTACGCAGATATATAGAAATTTCCTGATCGACAAGTGCTTATAAAGAAAAAATAAAAGACAGTTATTTGCTTGTTTGTGTCACTTTGAAATTGACAATCAGTTTAATCACTACCTATATACACATAAAGGTTCGTGGTTTTATGCAATTAAATCAGCTAGACAAAACATTACCCACACTGAACACAAAGAAACGGTATTATGACGAAACCACTACCAGAATAAAGAACCGCAACATCATAAACATGTGTAGTAAATTTAAGAAATAATAAATGCCTCCCTGTATTTTATCGTTGAATAAAATATAGTCAGGAATTTGAATGCGTAGTAATTAAATCACGAGTGCGTAGCACGAGTGATTTAATTTTTCGCATTCAAATGACTGACTGTATTTTATTCAACGATAAAATACAGGGAACAATTTATTATTTCGATTCTAACACGATATTTTCTTTGAAAACTATCCCGAACTTTATTCAACGCGTAGTAGTACATCAGCGTAACCCTAAAACGCGAGATACGATTGGACGTGCTTGTTTACATACGTCACGTCATTACGTCATTTGAGGCACGTCGTCCTTGGAAAAACGTGCTGTATTTTATCGTAAAATAAAATACAGGCTTCTCCCTATATGTTTATATAGGAAAAGCAGCCGCTTGTGTTAGAATGTTAAATAAAAGTTTAACTAGATGATTTTTTTGTGTAAAATCTATATTTGATACGATAAAATACTTCTTTATTATCAAGATGAACTTTTATACAAAGAAAATAACTTCCGGACGACCAGCATAACATGTGAGTGTAGGCTGCTCGTCCGGTAACCGGACAAGCAGCCACTTCCATTAATTAAATGTGTAATTTTAAATTGAACTGTTTTCTTCACTATTTCATTTACTTACATTGGCAACATCAAAGGGGGATTTAACAGAGGTGAAAAAAACATTTTGATAAAACATTACCTTGTTCATAATGTGACATTTACATAAAAGGCTAAAATGCAACACTACTTCACAGATGTGGTTGTTGAATCATAACCAGTATCATGATTACATTTATGTGTGTAATGCACAAAGCTCACTTTTCTGCCTTACCTGAAAATCGGCTTAATCATTTTCTGTATACACCAATTTGTGTATAACCAGATACACTGATTTGTGTATGATCACAGGGTTCCTACGCTTCCAAGAAATCGGGAAAAGTCCTTAAATTGAAGTAGAGCTTGTCTGTCAAATGGACAACACTTATTTTAATTTTTTAGCTCACCTGGCACAAAGTGCCAGAGTGAGCTATTAGGATTGCATTCCGTCCGGTGTCCGTCGTACATCCGTCCGTCCACCATTTCCTTGAAACGACATCTCCTCTGAAACCACTAGGCCAATGTTGATGAAACTTTGCAGGGATGTTCCTTGCATGAAGCTCTATCAAAGTTGTTCAAAGAATTCCATTCCATGCAGAACTCTGGTTGCTATGGCAACAAATAGGAAAAACTAAAAAAATCTTCTTGTCTGAAACCACAAGGCCAAGAGCTTAGATATTTGGCATGTAGCATTGGCTAGTGGACCTCTAGCAAGATTGTTCAAATTATGACCCCCGGGTCTCTTGGGGGGTCACTTAGTTTTACATAGGCTTATATAAGGAAAACTTAAAGAAATCTTCTTCTCTTGTATTGTAGCCAATGGTAGTCAGGTGAGCGATATAGGGCCATCATGGCCCTCTTGTTTATTCTCATTTTCAAGAAATACATGCTGTATAGACGAAGTAAAGTTTGTTACTTGACTTCAGCAGTTTGCATTTCCTTAAAACTATCTCCAGTATCTTTCTTTACATTTCAGGAGTAACCAGTAAAGTTGGAGTAAAATCTGAAATACAGATATCACAGAGTGGTGTTGATAAGGGGAGGTAAGTGTGACTTAGTGCTGATAAATAAATGCAGCCTATTGTGAATTGATTATTGAAGGTTAACAGCACAAGGAAGTAAAATAGCAGTTGTCACATGCATACTTTATAATTACAGCATGTTGAGTTTTATGCAGCTATATGCTCAAAGTTACATGTTTGTATGAGGATTGTCACATATTTTTAGAGATTTTATATCGTTATGGAGCAGAAGTTCATAGGTAGAGTCCTCACAGACGACTTATAAAACAACAACAACAGGGAGAGCTGTAAATTCTACTATACTTTGCCATACCATGGTTTAAATATCATGCAAGTTACAAATGCTCATGTACATCTCAGTAACCATGGTAACCTTGTTATACACCCAAAGGGATGTATTATCAGATAATCCTGGGTGGGTGGGTGGAGTCTTCTCTTTGTCCCCTCTCTAAGTTGAAGTTTTCATCTGATTCTCACCAAACTTGGTCAAAATGTTTGTAGGCATTATATCTCGGCCAAGTTTGATAACTAACCAAATTGACTTAGGCACTGTTGAATTATGGCCCATGATTTATGCAAAATTGGCAAAATTCACCTTGTCTGCTCTCGAAGTTGAACAGTTTTCATCTGATCTGGACCCAACTTGCTGAAAATGTTTATGGGCATAGTATCTAGGCCAAAATAACCAGCAAAATCACCCTAGGCACTCCTGGATGATTGCCCTTGAATTATCAAAAAATTATGAAATTAGCCTTCTAAGCTCTATAGTTTAATTAGCCTTGTCTGTTCTATAGTTCTAGCAGTTTTTACAAAACAAATAAACTGCAAGATACTGAGTTATTCCTCCTTGACGGGCGTATTTTGTGACAGTTTGGCATTCTTGTTTCTTGATTCAGAGGTATGAAACTAAGTTACAGAATTATTAACTGAAGCTAATTGAGTAATTCAAATGATTACCTTTGCTTGACTTCAAAAAAGTTTCTCATGCAAGCTAATGTTGTGCATAGGATAATAGGATATACTGTATTGTCATGATGTGATGCTTGAAAATTAAAGTTGATGGATATATATTTTCAGTTTATTTTACACTGTATTTCAGTACATACTGTCCAGTATACTGTATTTCATGCAACGAAGTGTTAGGAAAGCAGTATATGGCTTCACCACCTGAGCTGGACTACATTCGTGGTAGTTTCACTATACATGTTGAAAAATTAAACAGGTTTGTATACATGCTTGACCATTTTATGGCTTGTTCGACAATTTCTAAACAAAACTTTGGCAAGTCTGTCATGGAACATTCACATGGTAAGCCTTTAAAGAGGTTAAGAAGTATTTGATATTAAGTAAATCAACCTATAGTTGTGAAGCACTGAGACACAGTGATGCCAGAAGCCATGAAGAGTTTATGAATTAATGTTAAGAAGTTATAAATGCAAATTATTTTTAATATCAGTATGATGTAGATGAAGGTCATGCTATCAGATTTAAATTACAAACTAACTGGAGCTGAAACTGGTTAATGATTGTTGTACAATGTGTAATGCATGTTCTAATTATTTATGTAAAGAACTCAACATTTTCTGATTACTGTACTGTATATTTCAGTTATGAGGTAGGTAGTGCACAGACCACTGGCTCATCAGAGCTAGCAGACATGTTGAACATACCCTCTCCAGGATACCTGATGGCAAGGGTGAACAAGGTACTTAAATATTCTTGTAAATATGTGTTGTAGGTTAAGAATTCCATGTAATTTCCTGTCAATACTGTAATCTCCATATATAACAAACGCCTTGGGATCATTTTAATTGTTTTCTTATATATGGAGTATGCTGTATCCATATACCATTGTCTTATTAAACTAGAGCTATCACTAAATGTGATTAATACCCCGAAAAGACTGCTTTATAAACTGAAGAAGTTCGTAGTAACATAATACCTTGCAAACAAACTAAAAAGAGATATCGTTCTTGGCCATAACTCTGTAATTTGTCAAGATAGAGTTATGGTTCTTGTGCACTGCACTTCCTCTCAATGTGCTTGACCATTGTATGAAGTCGTATTGAATTCCAACTTGTAGTTTTCAAGTTATGCTTCGGACAAGGAAAACTAACAAAGGGCAATAACTCAGTAAATACTCAAAATAGAGTTATCGTTCTTATACACTGCACTTCCTCTGAGTTTGCTTGATCATTGTATGAAATTGTATTGAATTACAACTAGTAGTTTTCAAGTTATGCTCCGGACAAGGAAAAGTAACAAAGGGCAATAACTCTGTAATTAGTCAAGATGGAGTTATGGTTCTTGTGCACTGCACTTCCTCTCAATGTGCTTGACCATTGTATGAGGTTGTATTGAATTCCAACCATTAGTTTTCAAGTAATGCTTCGGACAAGGAAAACTTATAAAGGGAAATAACTCAGTAAATACTCAAAATAGAGTTATAGTTCTTAGACACTGCGCTTTCTCTGAGTTTGCTTGATCATTGTATGAAATTGTATTGAATTTCAACTAGTAGTTTTCAAGTTATGCTCCGGACAAGGAAAAGTAACAAAGGGCAATAACTCTGTAATTAGTCAAGATGGAGTTATGGTTCTTGTGCACTGCACTTCCTCTCAATGTGCTTGACCATTGTATGAAGTTGTATTGAATTCCAACTTGTAGTTTTCAAGTTATGCTTTGGACAAGGAAAACTAACAAAGGGCAATAACTCAGTAAATACTCAAGATGGAGTTATAGTTCTTGTACACTGCACTTCCTCTGAGTTTGCTTGATCATTGTATGAAATTGTATTTAATTCCAACCATTATTTTTTAAGTTATGCTCCGGACAAGGAAAACTAACAAAGGGAAATAACTCTGAAATTAGTCAAGATGGAGTTATGGTTCTTGTGCACTGCACTTCCTCTCAATGTGCTTGACCATTGTATGAAGTTGTATTGAATTCCAACCAGTAGTTTTCAAGATATGCTCCGGACAAGGAAAAGTAACAAAGGGCAATAACTCTGTAATTAGTCAAGATGGAGTTATGGTTCTTGTGCACTGCACTTCCTCTCAATGTGCTTGACCATTGTATGAAGTTGTATTGAATTCCAACCAGTAGTTTTTAAGTTATGCTCCGGACAAGGAAAAGTAACAAAGGGCAATAACTCTGTAATTAGTCAAGATGGAGTTATAGTTCTTGTGCACTGCACTTCCTCTCAATGTGCTTGACCATTGTATGAAGTTGTATTGAATTCCAACTAGTAGTTTTCAAGTTATGCTCCGGACAAGGAAAATGCAACAGACCGACCAACCAACCACCGGGTGACTCCTATATACCCCCCTAAACTTCGTTTTGGGGCTATAATAAAGTAGGAATAAAATCCAGCCAAGAAAATGTGTTCCATAGTTTTGTCTTGAATTTGGCAATATCTGGAGTCATGTGCCTGGTTTACTGTATGTGTTGTGGAGAAAGAGTTTTAGATTCTAATATATTTTTCTAAGTAGGTGGAATTTCAATGTTGAATGTAATCTTTCAAGTGTTTGCATAATGAGATGAGCAATCAATAGTGTGTGCATTATACTTCCTAACCTGTTGTGCTGTGTGGTGTCTAGCTTTGTGGGTTAGTCTTCAAGTTATATAGTCAAAGTGCAGTCCATTACGAGGCCAGGATTTATCAAATTTCTACTTGTGTTTCTATCAGAACAGTAACAACACATTTGCAGTTAAACTTTGGTTGGAGCCAGTACTGCATGTACCTTTGGCAGAAGATATTTCCCTATGAACTTGCAGCAAATGTTTTAGAGCAATTGAAGCATCATCTAGTACAAGAGCCCATAAGTCTTTTTTATGCCCCACATAGAGGGGATATAGATTTGCAATTGTTTGTAACATTAACATTTTGTGAAACAAAGAAATAGTGTTGGAAATTTTTGCTAATCCTAAATGATATTCATTTCTTCATTTCATTATTCTAACTCAAAACTTGCTCCCAAATCAAACTAAACTTTTGGAACAGACATGTATGCTATCCTACCAAAAGCTCTAAGCAACATTGTATAATTGCTAATGGGGGTGTGCAGTGTCTTTGTGAAGGTATCTAAATACCAGACTGAAATAATGGTATTAAAACATTTAAAACATAATACTATTTTTTGTCAGATGTATATTTTTATACCCCCTGAACACAAAGTGTTAGGGGGGTATACTGGATTCAGCTTGTCTGTCCGTCCATCTGTAGATGGAATCTTGTGGACACTAGATCTCCAATACCCCTGGTCAGAATTTAATGATACTTCACACAAGTGATAAGTACAATGCCTAGTTGTGCATGGTCAGTGTTTCGGGTCTCTAGGTCAAAGGTCAAGGTCACTGGGGCTTGGAATAGTAAAATCTTGTGAACGCTAAATCTCCAAAAACCCTGGTTAGAATTTAATGAGACTTCATAGAAGTGATAAGCATTATGCGTCCATGTTTCATGTCACTAGATCAAAGGTCACAAGGGCTTGAGATAGTAAAATCTTGTGCGCTTTTAATCTGCTGGTCAAAATTTTAATTATACTTCTCAAAAGCCGTAAGTTGTGCAGGTCCAATAATCAAAGCATCAAATGATACATAAATTTTAAATACTGTATCAGTGGGCTGTTCGGGGGGTATTCATCACCTTCATTGACAGTTGTAGTTTAGACACTTTACATGTAGTGAAGAGATGGCTTTTAAAAGACCAAGTAGTAGGAAATGAAATTGTTGCTTAAATCAATTAAACTCTTGTTCAGTTTGTAGAAAGATCATTTTTCATTTCAGATGCAGTTCCTGATCGTGTCAATGAATGACAGAATAAAGAAGCTAGAGGCATGTCTTACTGATCAGGAATCCACAGGAAAGACTGCTAACATTGAACATTCAGACAAGAAGATGCGCTCATGTACACTCGGGGAGACGGAGAGTGTATCATCTAGTGATAATTTCTCGACCATGCCTCGTGCTAGCTCACCTGGCTCGGGGTATACAGATGTTTTTGATACAGGTTACGGGCAAAATTTACGTGCTTACAGGCAGGATGTGTTAACGGCTAGGCCACTGAATGTGGAAAAATTTGGTGACCTCGGTAGAAACCTGGAACAGCATACCAGAGCTGTTGATAGAAATATTGAATCACTTAATAAAGACAGAGTAATTAAAAGAGGTGTTAGATCAAATGATGGTAGTTCTAGGTCCTTAAATCAGAGATCACCAAGGAACGAACACATTGATAGCGTGTTGAATGATGAGAGAGAGAACGAGACGTATGCTGAAACAGACTATGAAGAGACAGAGAATTTAGCACAAATACAACAGAGACAGATAGGAAGAAGAGGGAGAAAGGAGCAACTTGAGATGAATCAACAGAGAGCGGGAAATGCAAGATCAGGGGAACAAACAAATACAATATTACATGATGTGAAACTTGACAGGTTGGCAACAGGTTCAAAAAATTCTAATCTGAAAAATAGAGGCATTAATCAAGAAACAGTAAATAAAGGGTTTACGTCGCCTAACGTTAGAGGGACAGTGTCTAGAAGTCAGTCCAAGATGGAAACCTGGCCTTCTCCTGGAATAGAAAGAAAAGACGATAAAAAGAAAGAAAGGGATAGTAAAAAAAGGAGGATCTTTGAGTTAAATGACAGTCGGTGATTGAATTTGTTAACAAGTGAACATCTGACTCAGTTTTACGGGATAAAACAGTTTTCAGTTTTATGTAATTATTAAAAGAAAATGTAATGAACGCTAAATCACCTTTTCAGTAATTTTAATTATGTTTCTAGTAAATATGTTACTGGCTGCCAAATCAAAGATTTAGTTCAGAATTGTTGATTGTAGTTTATTTAACATTTTTCTGTTTAGCTGCACAGTTTGTTCATATGTTTTGAAATAATAAACTACATAGATACAGTAAACTCCCTGAAAACTGGATGATTTTCGAAGTCCCATAATTTCTTCTTCTAAATTCATTGTATAAAACTCTCAGAATTCAGGACGGCTTTTTGCGGTTTCTGAAAGATTTTGAACGATATTTTACTCCTGAAAACTGGACACTTTGTCATTGTTTAACTGTGTATTCAGAGAGACGGCCATATGTAAATAAATCATCACTCAACACAGGTGTCATTTTTTATTGTTTATCAATAATCAGTTGTGCATGTAATCTTTATGGCATGAAAAATATGTATTGGTGTGATAGTAAAATTTGCCCACTACGATTTAAAATATTCCTTGAATAATTGCATAATTATGCAACTCAATGAAATACAGCTGTAACTTTTGATCTTTTGTTGTAGACTAAAAATACAACAATAGATCATGTTTAGTGACTATGCACCGATTTGCTTGCCCAGGTTTTTATTTACTTAATTAAGATCTTCATTCTGCATACCATTGGGCGTATCCAAATGCTATAAAAACATGGACATATTTATATTTTATAGGGTATGATATTGTTCCTAAAATAAAATATACAGAATAACATCTTTTCTTACTTAAACATTATTTGTATTCTTTGTTTCAATTAAAACAGCTAGTCGTTCAAGAAGTCCGATTCTGAGCAAATTTTAATCTGTTGATAGGGTCTGGTTTTTAAGGGAGTTTACTGTACGTGTGTTATAATGACATATTATCTGATGACTTGTTTAGATTGAAATGTTCATATATACTAAAAGAAGAGGAAAGAAATTATGCCATACATATACTTTGCTGATTATTTTATGTTAACAATTCATGTAATCATATGGTTAGTGTTGATTTTTGCATAAATATACCAGTTGAATTTTATTTATATAGATTGTTACTTCGATAGGTTTTTTAACCCACTTACCTGCAGATCAACAGTTGTCTTGGAACAGTTCTGTGAAAAAGAACTTGCATTGAAAGTTGTTTTGCAAAGTACGTCTAATGTAGAGTTGTTAGAAGGTAGGGAACCCAACAAATAGTGGTCAGACACACAGGTTTGTTACTTGGGTCATGAGAGGAGTTTAAACCCATTGATTTACAGATTCTATGGTAAAACTTACCTGAATTTGGTTACACTCTAGCATCTGTATTTATGAAGCGATCTTAGACACAGTTTATATGGCAATATGATGCAAAAAAACAAAAATAATATCAAACAGGGACTGCCACGTACCAAAAACGCAGCCTCCCCAAAACGAGTCAAGTTATGGGAGAGTTGGACAGCTAATATTGATTTCCTTAATGTCAGTCTTTCCATTGCAAATAATGTCAGCTCTGTATCAGTTGAACCACTACAGGGATTTAGATAAAATTTCATGTTAATGTTCATCATAAGACTGTATAGAGCAAATGTTCCATTCAGATTGGTTTAAGGTGGCACTTTGGCATCAAAGATCATTTGGCTATATTTCATGGCTGTTCAAAAGATTTTGAAATAATACTGATAAGATGTTGACTATAAGGTAAAAGTCATAGTTAAGAATTACAGTCAAGTGTGACCATGCAGCATTTAAAATCTCTTGAACACCTTAAAGGATTTTAAAATAACTGCACAATATATATAAGCAAAGGTGTTGCCATCATATCTTAATTTCTTCTATGACTTCTGGCAAGGTTTTGAGGGTAATGTGGCCCAGTAGAAATCATAACTGAGCACAGTTCCACTAATTATAAAAATGTGGCCATCCAAAAATTGAACAGCCCTGCCACATTCTATAAATCCTTTGGTGCAAGTTGAAATGCTGATGAAAGCAAAATGTTAAAGATGTATCAAAAGTGATCAACCAGTCTGAAACAGTCCTATCCGTGATGCTTTATTTTTTGGACAACAGAGGTATGACAAAAATGGCTTAAAATTGAGTAACTGCTGAAATTACTGATGCACATGCATCACCAAGACTGACATTAATTTTGTGTGAACAGTCGGACCAAACAGTAAGTACACTCTTGAGCCTATTCTTAAATAAAATGAATTGGTTGCAATACTTGCTTTCAACTTCCTTATTTTTGACAAATACGAAGAAAGTAGAGTATGCTAAAGTCATGATTCATGGTACTGCGACCTGCGTGCTTCTGCATGTTGTCTGTAGTTGGTTGATACAAAATGAAATAAACTATACCTCATTGTTGGACATGAAAAAAGGCTAATCATTTAACCTTCAGTTATGGACATTGAGCAAATGCAGTTGAATGAAAGTTCTGAATTCACATTCAACTCAAATTCAATCTTTTTTGTACTTAATTTTACAAATTCCAAAACTAAGTCCCGGATGGGTATATTTTTTTAACAAGTATTTAAATATTTTAGCAAAATTCACAAAAAAGGCTACAAAGGTCTTTTTAAGTTTCTATTTTTGTTTGATGTCAAACCCCCCATGGGGATGTAGAGTTCTATATACCTTTGTAAAAAAAAAAAATCTATGTTTGCTAGAAATTGAGAAAACATTGCTTGCCAATCATCATGTTTTATGCTATACTGTAATATATTTTTTGGCCTTTGAAAAATTTGCCACTTGCTTTTCTTTGATATTGCATCTTTATACCTTTCTGTTTCTTGGGCAACATACAACTAAAATGACTGGTTTAGGTATCGGAGTTTTATTGCCACAACAAAACTATACAAAATCAAAACTTAAGTTACATGTATATAAATATGTTCTC
>JAFMSR010000003.1:27861747-27874277 GCA_022818135.1 Saxidomus purpurata | reverse complement strand
AGCAACTTCTACATTTATTTTGCTTCACTTCTGCTGAAAGGGTCAGTCATGTTCTTTGTAAATTACTTTCATCTGGCCAGAACTAATGAAAACTAGTCCTATCACTAAATGTGATTAATAACCCTGAAAGACTGCTATGAAGTCGCGCATGCTAACCCGACACAAAGACGTAACGTCAAAATCGTGATTTTCAATGTCAAATCAATACTTTTGTACTTGTCGTCTTTTTTTTAAATAGCGGGAACAGATGCTTTTATTTGTTCAACTGGTCTTTTAGAGCCTCTTTTTACTATCTGACCTATGTTCTCTGTGGTTTTCTTGTACCCTGGCTTTAATCAAAAGAGTGTCTGATACCAATAATCAACATATAAAATCGAATATTACGGTTGACGTTTTAAGCGTCAAAATGAGCAGGCGGAACATTTTTCTCCACAACAATAATTCTCGAATTTAAATACCAGTTGTAATGTGATTTGCTTCAAATTTACAATGCTTAATTTTCAAAACAATACTATTGTGCCATTTTATTCATTTGTCAATAGCTTACCTATTTCGTACATTTTAAAGACTATGAAAATTAGCATTACGATGTCATGTGCACATTTTTACATAACGGGACATTTTTTCTCCACACACAATTTCAGTGATAAAATAACAAGTTTACAGGCAAATTCTACAAATTTAAGTTTACGCTTAGAAGACAAAAATACTATTACAGATTTTAAATTTCATACCGTTTGAAATTAAATTTAGATAGATTAATGTACATAAAATCTCCGTGTTTATGTTTTCGGAACGTTTATCAAGATCTTGTGCATTTTCGATGAATACTTAAATAATCATTACTGAACAGCCTTTTCGAAAATTGTTTTTTCCGGTCTGGACGTAATTTCATGTCATTTCCTGGACGCCATATGGTGTTTTCCCGGTCAAAAGTACAAGTGGTTTCTGAATATCATTTACAAATATAAGGAAAAATAGATTTTCATGTTACATCTTACGCAACGGTATTTCGTTGAATTTTGCATCCTGTGTCAGATCTTGTATATAATTTGAACCTAAAAATTATACCACAGGAATCAGGCGTTTATTATGAACAAATTCATATATAACTTTGTGCATTCATGTTTTTAAAATAGCTTTATGTGAGCTGAAACTTTCCGACAGGTAGTGTATTTTACGTTGTGCCGGGTTAGCATGCGCGACGTCTTTATAAACTGAGAAAGTTCGTAGTAACAGAATACCTTGCAAAAAAACTAAAATAGAGATATTGTTCTTATTAAAAGTAACAAAGGGCAATAACTCTATAATTACACAAGATAGAGTTATGGTTCTTGTACACTGCACTTCCTATCATTGTGCTTGACCATTGTTTAAAGTTGTACTGAATTCTAACAAGTAGTTTTCAAGTAATGCTCTTGACAAGGAAAAGTAACAAAGGGCAATAACTCTGTAATGAGTCAAGACTGAGTTATGGTTCCTGTGCACTGCACTTCCTCTCAATGTACTTGACCATTGTATGAAGTTGTATTGAATTCCAACAAGTAGTTTTCAAGTTATGCTCCAGACAAGGAAAAGTAACCAAGGGCAATAACTCTGTAATGAGTCAAGATGGAAAAATGGTTCCTGTGCACTGCACTTCCTCTTATTGTGCTAGACCACTGAATGAAGTTGTATTGAATTCTCACCAATAGTTTTCAAGTTTTGCTCCGGACAAGGAAAAGTAACAAAGGGCAATAACTCTGTAATGAGTCAAAATGGAGTAATGGTTCTTGCGCACTGCACTTCCTTTCAATGTGCTTGACCATTGTATGAGGTTGTATTGAATTCCAACAAGTAGTTTTCAAGTTATGCTCCGGACAAGGAAAATGCAACAGACCACCTGAACAACTAACCGCCCGGCCGACCAACCACCGAATGCCTCTTATAAATACACAATCCAGTATGTCTGGATTATGATCACAGTTACAAACTGTTAAACGATTAAAAATAGTCCCGTATACATACCTGTCATCACGTATTCTACCATCGTAGATATATCTGTTTGGAAAGGCTGATATTTCTGGATCCATTCTATACTGTGTATCGAGCAGGATGACTGGATTGATGTCTTGGGAACGGAAATGTGAGTCCAGTCTCTCAAATAAGGACATGTTAAACTTGTTATCCCTGGCCTCCTGTTACAAAACATTAAACTTCAGTGCAGTAATAGGCAAGGGTTTCAAACATTTCAATAAATATACAAAAGCTACACTGTCCATACAAAAATATCTGTCTACTTGCAAATTACCAAACAAAATACAATCACTGTGTAACTGGTATCTTAGCCATGATAGACCCTGGTAAGAGAATAATTTATATACTTATCAAAACAAACTAGAACTATCACTGAAGGTGATGAATACCCCCCGAACATCCCACTGACACAGTATTTAAAATTCATGTAATATTTGATGCTTTGATTATGCTTTGATTATTGGACCTGCACATCTTAAGGCTTCTGTGAAGTATAATTAAATTTTGACCAGCGGGTTTCGAGATTAAAAGCACACAAGATTTTACTATCTCAAGCCCCTGTGACCTTTGATCTAGTGACCCGAAACATGGACCATGCACAACTAGGCATGGTGCTTATCACTTCTATGAAGTATCATTAAATTCTGACCAGGGGTTTGAAGATTTAGCATCAACAAGATTTTACCATCTTGAGTCCCTGTGAACTTGACCTTTGACCTAGAGACCCGAAACATGGACCATGCACAACTAGGCATTATACTTATCACTTGTGTGAAGTATCATGAAATTCTGACCAGGGGTTTTGGAGATTTAGCGTCAACAAGATTTTACCATCCCGAGCCCGTGACGTTGACCTTTGACCTAGAGACCCGAAACATGGACCATGCACAACTAGGCATTGTACTTATCACTTGTGTGAAGTATCATCAAATTCTGACCAGGGCTTTTGGAGATTCAGCGTCCACAAGATTTTACCATCCCGAGCCCCTGTGACATTGACCTTTGACCTAGAGACCCGAAACATGGACCATGCACAACTAGGCATTGTACTTATCACTTGTGTGAAGTATCATCAAATTCTGACCAGAAGTTTTTGAGATTTAGCGTCAACAAGATTTTACCATCCCGAGCCCCTGTGACGTTGACCTTTGACCTAGAGACCCGAAACATGGACCATGCACAACTAGGCATTGTACTTATCACTTGTGTGAAGTATCATGAAATTCTGACCAGGGGTATTGGAGATCTAGTGTCCACAATATTGTGTCTACAGACGGACGGACGGACAAACAAGCTGAATCCAGTATACCCCCCCTAACACTTTGTGTTCGGGGGGTATAACAAGCCAGCTTAACTATTATGGCAATTTTGAACCTGTGCATTGTACAGCATTTTCATAAACTGTGATACTCTTGTATTGCACTATATCATTACAAAACTAATACATACTGCAGATTTCATAATACCGTGCCGTTTCAGTGTTTGCTTTACACACAGGTAGTAAATGACGTCGATGTCACATTCTGTAGTTAGCTCCGCCCAAATCGATACCTTTATCGTACACACTGACTACTATACTGACAGTATCTTCAAGCTACAACTGCGACATTACTTGATTTTTTTATGAATCTAGTGCTTATGTATTGTTTTTGGATAAAATTGGTTTATTTTAAACCTCGAAAGTTTATTTCATAAAACAACTTGTATTCAATTTTTACAAATGAAACCGAACTGTATTGCGTGTTCTACTATCAATACGAAACAAAGATTTTATACTTTTCTGTAATAAAGTATATATGATAAAATGTTGATGGAGAAAAATGTGTCGTCGGCTAACTCGGGCTAAGTATCTGAAACGTTTGCTGAGCTAAGAAGACACGGTTGTAAAGAGTCTCACTTATACGACAAACTATTTACAAACATGATTCCAAGAACTTTTCTTGCAGGATGTTTAGAATGAACTGTTTTAGGACATTTTTTATTCTTGAATCACTGTTGAACCTGCAGAGAATATAGCACCCTTAATCATCTTTACTTTATATTTTTTCATACGGGAAATCCTTTCTAAAGCGTGATTAGAAATGTATTATACATGTATATATAACTGTTGTTTTGTTGCATCATCGCCGATTGTATTTTACGAGAAAACAGAAATTCACCTTCGTAAAATTTATAAAAGAATGTCTAGATCATTGAGTGACCACTCTTTAAACTTATGGTAAATTATATACATTATACATGCGCTCTGCATGTAAATATTTGTGCACAGTATATATAGCAAACTCCCGTGTACCATCTAAGATTCAGGTAAATGTATCGCTGTACAAACTTGCGAAAAGTCAAATCGTATGTCGATGAAATGAACACGAACTGAAAACATCAAAACTTGGCTCGATTGTACATGTAATCGTTACCAATTAAGTGAACGAAACTACTTATAAAACAAAGTAACTTTCGTTTGTACTGGCGATAGGTCAACTGTAGTCCTAGAAAAAAGACCTCGCATTTATTATCTTTAGTTTTCACTTTTATGATATTTTACTTTTTATATTCATTGAGGAAAGTCATGGTAACAAAGATGTAAAAAATAAACACCAAAAGTTTAAAAAATACAAATCATGAAGAAACAAGCATTATGTCTAGATAGTTGGACTACCGGTAGAGGTTAACGCTCTACATTTTTTGTGACATGTGCGTTGTTACATTTCTTGCTTTTACAGATTTCAGAGCATCGCCAGAAAGATTTTAGCACTCTTGTAAGTCAAATACAGTACGTGCAAAGCATGCGCGGTTGTAACAAGATATCAGTATAGCCGTATTTTATAATGCATAATATTAAAGTACTGCGACCGGATCCTTTATAGAAGAGCGAAATAGAATGTATATTTACAATATTTTTATTCATTCTACTGCGACATAATTATATTTACACTAAATTTATGTAAGTGAAATGACACTTGTACGGATTTACACGTACATGTTGTATGCGTATATTCCCTTCTTTGATGGGACTCTAGCACACAAGCAAGATGTACGCAACCACACACTAAAAACTATTGAATGCCGTAAACAATATGACCGATTTATATTTTTTTCTCACTACACTTTATCTGATAGCTCTCCGTATGTGTAAAATGTAGCTCCGCCTACAGACGCTTTAGTCATTCATTACCTGTATTCAATCGATACGCAACAAACACTGAAACGGCGCGCTATTATGAAATCTGCAGTAAACATGTACAATAATGAAATACACTTCTATTAATACCTGTGAGAGAACTGTTGCAGGAAGTTGTTGTGGGTCGCCAACCAGTATCAGTTTCGTTACGCCATATTGTAGAGGAATCAAGGTTTCCAGTTCTATAGCTTGTGTTGCCTTCAAATATAAACCAGACACTTTCTTCACTAAATCTGCTAGGAACATCTACTTTCATTAAACTGTTGACTATGAAATCTCACAAAGGTTTCTACTGTTTGAAAGTTATGAAGCCTTCATTCATCAATTTGTTTTTAAAAATCAAACAGACATTAACATCTTTATATCAAGAATATTTTCCCACCAAAGATACTATTCCTGATTAATCACATGTGAGACAGGACAGATTGTTGTATTAGTTGTAGTATAATAATCATTGCTTGCTTACGTACCTCATCAATAATGACGACTTGGAAAGCAGGATCACGCATTGTCTGGAATTCTGCACGTAATATATTACCCCCTATACTGCTCAGAGTACCAGCTATAACATGGGCTCTCTGCAGTAAATTGGACTTTGCTTTTCTCTCTAACTGGGGATCTACACTTGCATTTGTCTTGGGCTGGAAAATACAATACAACATAACATTTGTAACTGCAGGAAGATATGAGGCAACATGACAGTAAAACAACACAATGTGACTGTAAAACAACAGTAAAACAACACAATGTGACTGTAAAACAACAGTAAAACAACACAATGTGACAGTAAAACAACACAATGTGACGGTCAAACAGCACAATGTGACAGTAGGTCTATGTAAGTGGTTATTTCTGCAGAGTTTTTGCAAAAATGAGATTTGTTTTTATTTCGGCAGCAATAACTTCGTATCTAAATGACTTAAATTCTGCAGTCTTGGAAGACAGAGAATCCCGACAATGTCTCGAAAATGGTTGTGAAAAACATAAACCATCAAACAATATTTCAACTTTATATTCAGAATTCCTACAGTCATTTAGTTTAACAAGTACACTGCATATAGTTGTCTCCTCAACAAAAACTAATGTTGTTTGCCTAACATATTAGTACAGACGCATATGATACACCTTTTACAGTAGACGATCTGATATGTGAAATACAGTAGTTAGCTAAATGCATGCAGAATTTACAGAACAAAGTCTCAAAAATATAAACATCTTCAATGTAAAAAAGTCCATATTGAGGACCAGCTAAAAGACTTACCAAAACATATTTCCTCTCAAGATTGTATTTCTGTTTTTCTAATTTCTTTAAATCTATTTTCAGCTTCTGCCTCTGTAACCAAAGATACAATAAAATTTTGAATACAAATGGAAACTGGTCTATAAATTAAATTTAATAGAATAAATACTGTAAATATTGACAGTTTGTAAAGATTATTAAAAGTAAGTATAAAATAACAACCTACATTTCGAGCTCTAAGAATTTTTATACTTTATCTTCAACAAGTAAAGTTTGCACACTAATATTCTTCCGTTCTTTAGCAGCAGTCAAAATTTGGCTTCAATTTAACCCAACCATAATGGAATTCATCATGCTCACTTGCACCAAGACTCTAATATAACCTGGATTTGCTTTCATTACTGTCTTTCCAAAATGGAGTCTACCTTACCTAAAATAAAGACAACAAGCTGACATACTGTATGTTTTACCTGAAACTGATCTTTGGCTTTTTCTATGTTCTTGGTAACCATGGTAATCTCATTCTCTAGAGCTTTTCTTTCTCCTTGTAAACTCTGTGGAAGTTTCTTGAGCATCTCCTCTTTCTGAGCTGTAAGTAATGTATTACACAACAGGGATCAGGAAAACCGAAAATTTGCCGGTCTGGACCGATTTTCAACTTGCTGGACCGATTCACGTAACCAACAGTTGCTTAAAAATTGGTCCGAGATTTTTTTTAAAAAGCCATAAAATCGCTCAAATATGACAAAAGAAGTTGCTTGTGTAATTACACATATCATCTGTGTTATTAGCACCTATCTAATACCCCAATAAACGTGTCATGTTAATAACCCGCGGCGGTCTTTACCTAATTGGTCCAACACACCAATTCTGCAATACCTCGGGCGTCGCTAACACGTTACTGATTAAAGGATTATGTGTAAGCAGCTCCGATTGACTTTATGCCGGACCGATTGTCTTTAGAACGCTAATCATTACCTACACTTTGAAATGCCTTCAATGCGTTTCGAATTATTGTTAAAATGGCACACCGCAACATATTTGCGATGTTCAAAAAATCAAATGACCGAAATGGCAAACCGGCTCATGGTAATCGGGAGAATAATAACGACTGGCAACCGGTAGTCAATGTTTCCGAAAGTCGGAAGGGCAAGCCGACAGATAATGTTAATCGTACTGGCGACCCGAGAACATAAAAAAATATTCAAAACGAAACCATACGACAAAAATTTAACAGCCTATACCTAACACGTGGATTATTACAAAACTTTGTAGGGGTGACTTTGAACGTAATCGGTTCTAATCGAAATTGAACACACTTTCAATGATAAAATCACATGGAAATTATTATATTTATTTATGAAAACTGGCTCGATATTTTTCTTATTACTTAGAAATTCCGTTTCTTATTTTTTATGGCGAAAACGATGTAAAGTTTATCCCTTAGAAAATGGAACGCTCCACGTGAACGGTGCATTTATTTTATCGACTCGTGAGATTTACTAATCAATAATGAAAGAAGATAAACATTTTCGTTTTTGGAAACATATTGGAATGTAGTTACTATTCTATAACATCTACATAGGTAATTTCTGAAGAGGAAATGAAAATCCTGCAATCTCATAAGAACATGAGAATAATATTTAAATTGCTTTCCCATGCATTCAAATGTTACATGATACAATTTAACAGAGTTTTTCAACAGCCAAACTGTGATCGAGGTAATGTCCAGATCTAAAATTGCAGTTTGGCTGAAGCACATATACAACTTTTTAGTACAACAATGTAGTTACTATTCTATAACATCTACATAGGTAATTTCTGAAGAGGAAATGAAAATCCTGCAATCTCATAAGAACATGAGAATAATATTTAAATTGCTTTCCCATGCATTCAAATGTTACATGATACAATTTAACAGAGTTTTTCAACAGCCAAAGCTGTGATCGAGGTAATGTCCAGATCTAAAATTGCAGTTTGGCTGAAGCACATATACAACTTTTTAGTACTTTGCATTACCGAGTACACTAACTTTTTGAAGAAGCAGTGTTTCACAATACTTAGGATGGCATCTAACTTAGGACACAGTGCTTCAAAATAGCTCCCACAACAATGGTTTACAGTAACATTATTTGCAAAAACTTGTGAAGAATCTTAACTAAGCCTAAAATACTTTACCACATCTGACACTATATGGAAGATACCATCTCTTACGCTTTATGGGAGACTTTAGTGAGTTACAAATTATCTCCCCTATTGGATAATGTCCAAGATAACAAATATAGCAATAGTTCTTATATCTTGCATAATACAAAGCTAAGGGAAGAAAGAATATTTTACAATACCTTGCACAATATTCTTCTGTACCAGATTGTCTAAACAACATGACTGGATATCTGTATGAACACTGTTCTTCTTTCCCAATCTCACCAGCTTGATCACTGAATTCTTATCTGTTAACACAAGTAAAATTATATAAGAAAAGTGACTGACTGAAAAATAAAAATTCCCATATTTTCCAAGATCCTATGAAACTACACTGACCTTGAAAAACTTAATTTCCCTCATAAATTTGTAGACATAAAATTTTGTGGATTTTCATGAACATATAATTTTTTTGGTATTTAAAGGGAACCAAAAGTCAAAAAAAGATTTATTCCCATGTTGTAGTCCGTACAATTTAATACAGAATCGCTTATTTGCAATCAAAATTAATGCGATATTAATTTTGATATACTTGATTTAAAACGTCAAATTTAGCCGGTCGCTCGCTCAATGTAATTCGCCATATTTGCTTTATAGAGTCACGTGACCCACTATGTGTGAGGTCACACTGCACTGATCAGTTTCCGAGACCAGCGACCGCTACCTTTTTCTTTTGATTGCTGATAGTATATAATTGAAATTTTCCTTTGATCCATAAGAAAAAAAACTTTTATTATCTATTACGAGCTTCTTTACCATTGATGGCCTTTCACAGTTTTCACGACAAATTCCTTTCGATCCTACATTATAAGATTTTTTTAGGGACCGATAATTGCAGCGCAATTCTCACCCGTTACTTATAAACAAATGAGACAAAGTGCGAAGATTAATTTCAATTTACGTCAAAAGTATTTGTGCAGTAAGTAAAACACATATTTTTATAATTGATGATCACGGACTTGTACCGTATAATTTTGAACCCAAGTACATGGAGGAAGAACTGCATTCTCTAGAGGAAATTATGCAATCTAAATACAACCCAGATCCCTCTTTGTTAAATGGGGACAAAATACAGATGATCGTGTTAAAATCATTTATATGTTATCGCTTCATATTGATATTGATTGTTCTCTTTTTCAAGTTGTTGATACATGTGATGCAATAAATTTACATGTGGTTATATCTTTGCTATATGCATAGAAAAACGTTTCATCAGAGTACAAAATTTTTGTCATCAACAGCAAAAATGATATATTTTCTGAACATTTGTAGGGGTGCTGGAAACTTTCATTTCATATGTATTTTACTAAGGTATATTTATGTTAGATGACTTAATAATATTTTTGTGCAAACTTGATCATACATTATAATGTTACTCAACGGTTAGTGACAAATAATGTTTATGTATAAACTTTATATCGTTCATTAAATATATGGTTAGTTTTAATCACAGTGATATATTCATATGTAAATTACCTCGATCGTGCACATCCAAAAATGTTGCATAATTTAAATTTGGCACTCTGCATTTTGTTGTGTAATTATCAAATGCAATTGACCAGTGTGCAATATGCAATAATGTGTGACAATTAGATTGTTGACAGGGGATCGCCAATTAACAACAAACCATATCGCATCTTTTGTTGTGAAATATGCCCTTGGGCTATATCCAATCAAGTTCCTTCAATGGTTAGAACCACGCTAATTATTTTCCATGGCAACGTTGTCAAAATGAGATATTGTTTGTGTTTTGATTTTATTGAAAGCGAAAATTTAATTTTAAGGAATTTAAGGAAGATCTCAGCTTTCAGTGTTCCGCAACATGTAAGTATCTTCTATATTATCTTTTTCACATTTACTGTAACAACATGATTTTTTTAAATTATTTTGAATATAAATGCCAGCCCTTTATATAGACTAGAATCTAGATCTAAAAAACAAATCTGTGTCTTAAATAATAGCATATGGTCTAGTAATAAGACGTTTTGTGATAGTAGTTTCAACCTAACATTCTCGTAAAATGATGTGTTTCGGCATGATTTAGTTATACGAGAAAAGTTTTGCACTCGGGAAAATCTATATCAAGAAGGCATAAGTGTGAAACATTAAAATTCTTTATCGTAATATTAGAAAATAAAGAAAATGATTAAAATATATAGATCATTTCACAAAGGCCGAATGTAAAATGCATCTGTCTTGTCATGCATGATATTTCACCGAACGTCATTAAACAATCATTTTCAAGAAATTGTTTTAAAGAAAAACCTGACATAAACATCGCTTAGACATTGTTATAAGTAAACATGTACAATGTATTATGTGAAATGGTTTGCCTCAAAGTTAGCAGGTGCCTGAAAGACATCGATGTACTTCCGTAATTTAGACAGCGCAGTGTTACGTCACATCTGGTTACTTGGCGCAGGCGCAATAAGGCTTTAAAGCTATCAATGGCGGCGTCCTTAAACCAGATGGAATCACGCAATTTCAATGAAAAATTGAATAAATCATTAAAACGCAGTTGACAACATTCAAACGCATTTTTGGAAATGAAATAAAATGACAGGCTCGTTTGAATTTCGCTGTCGAGTTTTCTGACTTTCGGTACCCTTTAATTTGCAGATTTCATTTTTTTACTTTAGCTCTATACTGCTCAACTTGACCTTTGAGGTAGGGATGTGGATTTTGCATGCAACACGTCATCTTGATGTGGGGAAAATTTGTGCCGAGGTATTTTATAATCCCTCAGCACATGACAATGTTACAGCCCAAACACGAAAAAATGTACGGACGAACAATGCGATTTTAATATGCCCACATTTTTTTTAAATTTCATCATCCAATTGGGGCCTCATCTCTGAAGGGTAGTCCTTTTTTCTGAATCTTACAGTCATGCAGAACTCAGTTGTTGTAAGTTGAATTAAATCAGGACTGTAAGTTTCAGAAAATTAAAAAATTTAAGTTTGAATGTAGAATATTTAAGAAAAGTGCTACACCCCTTTGAGGGCTGCATTTCTAAATAAATCCAAGGACAGGGTGTGGATATTAGAAAGAGTGATCATTAAATCATTTGAGCCAATTACAATTGAATTTTGATAACCACTAGCAACAAGAGCTGTCCCTTATAAGTGACGAATGCCCCCAAAAGAGGTGTCTCACAGTCTGTGTCCTGTCTATGTGCTCAACAATTGTGCCATGTAATTTTAAAATCCTTCCATGCATGACAGAGTTACCATGCATACAGGAATCATTACCTTTAAACACTAATTGTGACCTTGACCTTTGAGGTAGGAACATAGGTCTAGCAGCAACACATTGTCTTGATGTGCTGAACATTTGTGCCATGTTATTTTGTATTCAATCAATACATGACAAAGTTACAGTGCAGACACGAATGTCTGCATATATAAAGGATTCTATTACTTTTAAACTCTTAGTATGACCTTGACCTTTGAGGTAGGGGACGCAAGTTTTGCACGCGACACATCATCTAGATGTGCTGAATATTTTTGCGAAGTTATTTTCAAATCGTTTAATGCATCACAAAGTTACAGTCGGGACAGGAATGTATGCATATATACAGGACTCCAATCATTCCATTGCCTATAAACACTTAGTGTGACCTTGACCTTTGAGGTAGGGACATGGATCTTGCACAAGACACCTCGTCTAGATGTGCTAAACATTTGTGCCATGTTATTTTAAAATCAATCAATACATGACAAAGTTACAGTGAAAACACGAATGTGTGCATATATACAGGATTCTATTACTTTTGAACTCTTAGTGTGACCTTGACCTTTGAGGTATGGACATGGGTCTTGCTCGCGACACGTCATCTTGATGTGCTGAACATTTGTGCCAAGTTATTTTCAAATCCTTCAATGCATGACA